>JAOXJP010004870.1:0-18145 GCA_025762735.1 Platanus orientalis | reverse complement strand
ATGATTCCTAAGTGTGAATTAGTGATTATTCTATCAAATCCTAAAGTTTCAAATCAAAATTCCTTCATTTGACCCGATCTCACCCGTCTCTCGATTTCGGACGCCGTATCTCCGCGATAAGCTGCGATACGCGAGATGTACCCGTATCTTGGGTCCGCGATACGAGTTGCGATAACGATATTTTGAACCTTGACTATACAACAGATGTCATCTCACAAGTCTTCAGTTCCTGTGCTTAGAGAACGCTATCAAGCAATTTTGGTAGATCTCAATAATCATAAAGTATTGCATACAGGGATCAAATATTGTTCTCCATCAAACAAGTGGGTTGTGCACCTCTCTTTTGACATGCATGTTGCATATATGGTACAAATTGGTTATCAAGGTGGGTGGCACTGGGTGTTATGTTCATCAATGTTGTTGTTGCAATACTTGAAATGGACTAAGGACAATTGGCCAAAGAAATTTTTTAGCTCACATTGACACTGATATGGCTCTTTGGAAATCCACTTGTCCACAAAATGTAAGTAGGAAGTGTTTGGTAACTCTTAAAATTCTGATCAGCTGCTGAAGTACGGTCATTGCTTTGGTGCAATGGTAGTAGCTTGGGCTGTCTACCATGAAACTATGGGTTCGAGTCTGGTGAGCAGCCACTTTGTGCAAAAAAAGCCAAAGGTTAGGTTTGTTTCCCGTCCACCCCTCCCAGCACCCTGTAATTACGGGACCGGCACTGGGTAATGACCTTTTTTTTGCTTCACAAATGGATGGGAACTGTAGGACCCAAAATGACAAAGAAATTTAATCTTGTCATTTTGTTATCTTGGAAGCAGTGCCCAACATCATACAAATTTCCATGCTTTATGCCTATTTGTTAGTAATTTAAAGTTCATATTCATGCGTCAACATTAAGTCCCCATGGATTTAGGGGTGACTATATCTATGAATTTTTTTTTTTTTATCCCAAATATTTTTTTTGAGAGAAAAAAATCCAAAATATTTAAATGTAAGATATACATGTTGTCTAAATTATTTATATGTTGCATGACTAGGATTGATCTATATATTGATGGAACTCATTTTTTTTCCTTTAAAGTTTAATTAAATATTTTTAAAAATACTAAACATATCACAAAGTACAAAATAATAATAAGGAAAAAAAAAACATAGCTAAATAAATCTACATGCACTGGTCATATTATTTTATATGAGTTATCCATAAACCTAATTTTTTTTTTTTTTTTTTTTTTTGGGTAGGGCCACTCAGGTTCACAGACAGACACTTCATAGATCAAGACCTGCACAACTGGTGGGAGAGGCAGCCAACATCACATACCAGCAGAATGCTGCCGGGGAGGGGGGGGGGTAGGATTTGACCCTGCCCTCTCTCCTGACAGGGTCATGCCCCAGCCACCCATGCTGGGGGCATTGGGCCCATAAGTCTGATTTATCGTACACATTGGTAGGATTTAATAATTTTATTCTTAAAAAAATATTTTAAATACAAATGTATTAATAAAACAAAATATACCAACAAAACAGTAAACAAGGAAAAATATAAGGGAATGCACAATGGATACTTGTTGTTTTCCCACCATTTACTATTTTTTTTATTTTTAATTATCAAAAAAAAAAACTGTCATAGTGTGTATGATTTGGGGTTTGGCTTTATATATTTCCTTGGTCTGGCTCTTTTTCTTTTTTTTTTTTTATCATTTCCTAAGTTATTTTCACAGCATCCTTAAAAAACTTTACTGCTCTAGGATTTCAAAGATGCACGTGCAATAACATATGTCACTTGGTATTCTTTTTTCTTTATTTTTTTTTGGAGAGACCATTATAGATGATTGTTTTGCTTATATAACGATCACTAATGAGTAATAGTGCTTAGTTTATCATCATTTTTTTTTTTTTGTCATTTTCTAAAGTTTCATAACTTCATCCAAGATTTCAATATTCCCATATTTTCCCATAATTTCAGTAATTTTTATAGTGTTTACATAGACTTTCATAAGGTTCCACGAAATCAACTTTACTTCCATAGGAATTGAAGTTAAAACAAAAACAGAAGTTTCAAACCTTGAGAGTTGCATAGGCATCATATATACAAGAGTACCAGTACCATATAGCTACCCTTATCTAAATCAGAATTTAGTTGCAAGTGAGAAGCTTTTAGACCTATGAAAGGATCTATACCTGGGAGTGTTGGGCACCAACTCCAGCAGCAGCACCATTTGGTCCTCTGAAGACAATAGGTACAGATATCTGACCAGCAGACATGTAGTTCGATTTTGCAGCAGAATTAATGATGTGATCAATTGCCTGCAACAAAACCAAAACTCAGTTTGCATGAAAATATTCAGTAATAGATTCTATTGCAGAGAACAATCCCAAACTAGATTATTGACATGAGAACAGTATGATTGTGTTTCAGAGAGTCATGCCTTCAATGACTCTTTTACAGACATTGACTCATTACATTTTGAGTCATTGGCTGCCTCGTTTAAAAGACATCGATTCCCCATAATGCCTTCCACTTCTTAAACTTTTCTCAATATGAGAATAATATAAAGGTTCTATAAAGTATTTTAGGGAGCGAGAGAACTTGGTGTTCCAACAACAAACACAAAAAATGAGACATTTGCAAGTCATTTCCAAACTTTGAGGCAACTGAGTACGAACATTTTTGTAATCAGGTAATGACTAGTAAATTTTCTCTATTTTTTTGCCAGTTAAGAATATGCTACGATGAAACATATATAAGAATGGCGATAAAACTGGCAACGATAATAAGAATCGGAAACCAGGAGAACAAACTTTATTTTTTTATACGGTTTTTAATCCAGGATGTTAGCTCATAATGTTCTGCAATCAAGACAGTGTTTGGCCTGAATAGGACAGAGGACATGGGAAAAGTCAAGCACACTCGAACCACAGGTAAACCTTCCTCATAAAAGCAAGCTGTAACAAGTTGTTTTATCAAAAGAACAAGAATACCCTCTGGAAAAACAATCTTCAAATTCATTCATAAACTCATTGCTCACTGCCAATTATACCCTCCATACAATTATCTTCTTTCTTTAATTTCTTCTTCCGTTTTTGTTCCTCTCCCTCCACTTTCACATTATGGCGCAAGTGTATGAAACCCTCCACCATATTGATGATCTTGGTCAATGATTCTGTGGATGGCATATTTGATGGACGTACTCTGTAAATTATTTAATCGAGCAGCAATCGCCTATTAAGAGTTTGGTCCAGACTCCAGAGTGCTCAGACAAAATGCCGGCCCTTTAAGTACAAAATATGGGCACATTTCTCATGCCAAATGGATCCATACCAACCAAAACACAAGTGGCACCTAAGAAATTTCCAAGACCAAAAATAAGATGATGACATGCTATTGGTCTAGATGATCTATATGCTTTTATTTAGCTTTTGTAAGACTTTTATTTTTATTTTTGAAAGGTTACACAGATATCTTTCCTTTTTTTTGTACGAAAAATTTATTAATGGAGGGGAAGACATACACAAGCCAAAAAAGGAGGCCCCAACAAAAAAAAACTAAGATCTCACAATTTTCAACAATATTAATCCACCCTAGATTTATCTCCACAAAGGAGCAAATTTACAAAATCTTTACAATTGGAAACCCACCAAGGGCATTTATCACATGCCCTTCTATACACTATATACGAGGGTTCCATACACTAATAAAAAATTCTCCTGATTCACTCGAGTCACAGGGACCACCAAATGGCTGAAATCCACATTCTCCAAATCCTCCTTCCTTTACAACCCCCACCCAGAGAAACGCCATTGCTCAAAGAGGCTCTTTATACCATACGGAAGTACCCATTTTAGATCAACTTCGTATAGAAACATAGATCAAACTTCGAAGGCATAAGGACAATGGAGGAAAATATGATCTATGGACTCCTTTGCATTATGGCAAAGATAATAGATATTTGGGAGAGAGATGTCTCTTCTTTGTAGGTTATCTAGGGTTAAAATCCGGCCTTTGAGAGCTGTTAAAAAAAAAAAAAATGACACCTTTAATGGAGCTTTACACCACCAGAGATCCTTTCAAGGAAATCCACCTCCCTTTTAGGTTAGAAATAGTTATAGCACAGATATCATTAAGAGATAAAGAAAACAGAACAATTTTTCACCGGGACAATGAAGCAATAGAAAAAGCATAAAAAATCAAAGGAGAAAAAGAAAGCAGCCCCTAAAAAACATACATCAAGGTCCTTTACCCATAAAGAAGACCAATAACCCTTGTCAAACTCATTTCTAGCTGCACACCACTCAAATATAAAATTGTAAACTGAAATAAAATGGAACTCTGGACTATTGGCCTTATTTCTTTCCATCCAAACACACCAAAAGAGCATCTGGAAGAACACTCCATACAAGTTTGAAGCCAACCTCCATTCCCACTATCCATCCCCTTGAGATTAGACCCTTAAAGTTGAATGGAAATAACCAACGCACATTTAGATGGGAGAGAAACAAATCCTACTCCTTTTGAACCACCAGACAATGAATAAAAAGATGATCAATTGTTTCCTCCTCTAAAACATAAAGAACTTTCACAATCCAAAGTCATGAGATAAGGAGAGTGGCTGAGCAGAGCCAAAGGATATCTAAGCTAAGTCAGAGGATAGAGGAGTTGCAGACTCAGGCAGTTCATAGTATGACTGCCTTGTATAGAGGTCCATGAGGTTTGCTCCACCATGTTTTGAGGGGCAGGCCGACCCGTCAGCGGCTAAGAAGTAGCTGGGTGAGATGCGGAAGAGGTTTGCATTGTTGTTTTGCTCGGAAGAACAAAAGGTTTCTTTGGTTGTGTACATGCTACAGTGAGAAGCCCACCTTTGGTGGCTATCTGTGGTACAGATGCAGAAACCTGAAGACCCACCAATGGTGTGGTCATCTTTCGAGAAGGTATTTAATGAAAAAAATTTTCTTGAGGCCGTGAGATAAAATAAGTAGTGAGAGTTTGTGCTCTTCGAGTAGGGAGAGATGACTATGGGACAGTATGCATATGGATTCGTGGAATTATCTTGGTTTGTCCCATCCTTGGTGGCAAAGGGCAACAGTGGGGACTGAAGCCGTTTATCCGTAGTAGAGTTGCTCCACTTCATGAGACGACCTATATGGGAGTCTTGGATTGCGCTCTGATTGTAGAACGAGAGTATAAGGAGCTTACTCAAGCTAGAGAACATGAAAAAAGGGTGATGTTGGCCAAAAAGGGAAAGCGGTTGCTCAATCTTCGAGGCAACCACCTTCAATCGACAACCGTAGACAGGATTCTACAGTTTACCGTAGATGTGGTAGGAGCCACGGGTCTTACGACATGTCCCTTGGACACTAACACATGTTTTGTTTGCGAGAGGCATGGACACACCTTCAGAGCTTGTTTCCACGACTATGCTAGCAGGGTCAGCAAGGCTATCGGGCAATACAAGGTCAGCAGGCACAGTCGACCTGATTGATTCAACAATCTCGGTATCCACTGTTGGAAGCACCACTTAAGCCAACACTGCAACACCAGGACACTAGCGCTGGGAAGAGGCCCACGATTTAGGGTCATGTTTACAACATCTTTGGTAGTGTTGAGGGAATATCTAAGGCAAATGAAGGTATTATTCATACTTAAAGTACTCTAATTATGTATTGTACTGTTTGATATCTATTGCATGCATGTATTTGTATACTTATCATGTGATTTATAACAATTTAGGAAATCATTATAGCGATTAAACAATCTAATTGAGTTGTCGCTAGACCATGTAGATACTAAACACCCTATGAATAGTTTAAGTTACAAACAACCTAATCAACTGTTTGGAACTAGGGACTATTAGTAATTGTGTTTTATAATATCTCATTCTAAGTGATTGGATTTGATCAATAAATTATTTGAAATTTCAGGGACGAAATTCTTTCAAAGGGGTAGATTGTAATACGCCAAACTTGTTAGGGGTATTTTTGAAAAAAAAACAAAATAAAATAAACACGAAGGGGGGGTTTTGTCTCAGTCGACCGAATGAGAGAGAGAGAGAAAGAGGAAAGGGAAAAAAAAAACAAGGAAACCCTAGGCTAAGAAGGGGAAAACGAAGGGGGAGAAAATGAGAGTGAAGCTTGTGGAGCTTTAGTGAAGACCTTCTTGTAAAGGAACTGTAAGTGGTCCCTTATTCTTCAAGTTTATGGTTTGGGTTTTCAAATTTTAGTTAATATTTCTACCTTATGGGGTTTAAATTGTTTTTATCATACTTAATAGTAAAGATGATGCATGTTATTGTATTTTAAAATATATTTATGTATCTATATGAGTAGATTAAATGATTGGTTTGCATCTTTGCATTTAATTGGGTTTGTTTGGCAGGGAATATAAATGAATGTATGGAATATGTAAGTGTTTGCTTAAATTTATAAAAATAAAATTAGCATTTCATTTAAAAAAAATATATTTAAACTCTATTATATGATGTTCTTTTGTTGTAAATGAATAACGAGGGTTTTAGGAGGTAGAAGAAGGTACCCCAAACCTGGTTTTGAAATAGGGAATTTAGGGATTCTTAGACTCGAATAGGAAATGTCACGGTAGTTACAACTCCAAAGGCAACAACATGTTTTTCGGGAGAGGTCATGGGGTCAACCCATAAGGAGAAGCCAAGGGGCCAGCCCGAGAAATAACCTGGGGTGGGAGAATACCACGCACTTAGTAGAGTAGTTCTAAGTAGAGGCCCTAGTTTAGTTGCCATGAAGAAGAGGATTGTTCAAGTGGAATCCAAAACATTCAACATTGATTTGGAATGGATAGGATAGGAGAAACAGATTCGTCTGATAGAAAGTGGCCCTGGTTTCCAAACTCGAATCTGTATAGGGGAAAGGACTACATTTTGGTTATGTGATTGTTTGGCAGAGGCAACAAACCTGGATGTGCACCTTCACCTTATCAGATCTAGGAAGGAGGGTTTGAAAACAATCCTATTCCATCATTTGGAGAATCAAAGGGGATGGTATGTGCTGATATCGGTCCTTGACAAGTTGGGGAAAGGAAGTTTGTGGCAATCCCCAAAGTCTTCTCAGGATCTAGTTGGACGAATGTAAGGAATGCGATTTTGGAGGTAGGTAGCTCTGATATAAATTTCTGAGGGTAGAGTGCCTAAAGAAGGCAAATTGTCTAATAAGTTTGTAAAAGGAAATATGGGTAAAATGGAACTAGAGCTTTCGATGATTGGAGGTGAAATCATAGAAATGAATGGCAAACTAGGCATCATTTCCTGTTACAACTCGAACACGAAATTGGGGGTATGGGAGAGGGCAGTTATATGTAGTAGGAAGAGACGGGGACGAATTGGGAAGAGGTATGCAATCAATTAGGGGTTATTCTACACCTAAAACGTCCCCTTAATTGGCGTCAACTTGATGCCTTCAGTTGTATTGTCTTCCCTGAATCAGGTGAAATGGGGTGTAGACTGGTGAATCTAAAGAAGCTTTTGGTGAGGGGAGTGGGATGGGTGGAGTTCTTTAATTGGACCCCAGATGCGAATATTAGCAAGAGCCAGGGACTGCCAAGACCAAGAAGGATAGGGGTGCGTGGCTTACCATTACACTTATAGTCCATAGGATTCTTTAGAGCCATTGGAGGTCTGTGTGGAGGGTTCGTCAGGGTTGAGGAGGAGACCAGATTATATAAATCTTTGGGGATTGTTTGGCTGTGGATAAAAGGGGTTCCATTGGAACGTATCCCCAGGATCATATCCCTATTCGACAGAGGTAAGGAGTTCAAGCTTGAAATTGAATTGGGGTTATCGGAGAAGGACCATGAGTGGCCGGCGGTAAAGAGGGCTACCGGAGAAGGAGCAGGAGCAGGTCATGAGAAAACCCTAAATCAGGTTCAAATTCAAAATCCGACATACCTGTTCAGGGAGACACCACGTCTTAGTACGGAGCACCACGTCTCCGCACAGACGGGGAAATCCGACGTGGCTCAACAACTGGAGATAGTGGGCAGCAACGCTAGGAAGTAGGGTGGCGGGAAGATTCGCGGGAGGGAAAGGGAGGATATGGATCTGAGAGTAAGATTCAATTACAGGGACAATTTAAGTACTAATGCTTGGGTAATGCGGTCTTTTCCCCCAACAGATAAGAGGGAAGACTCGCATGGCATATCGGAGAATAGATAGGAGCAGGATGCAATTAAAGAAGGATAGGTCGATAATTATAACAATTGGGAGGGGCTAGTGGTAAATTCCAGTATGGCAGAAGGGGCTCCAGATAAATTCGAAGTGCGGGAGGGTTTTTGCGTATATGCGGAAGGCCATATTGGTAAAACAGGAAGCCGAGAGGGGCAAAATGTGAATGAGGAGACTTCGATGTTATATCTGATGCTAGGGGGAATCAGGAAACACATGCAATTCCAAAATCGGGACCTCCAGGGGACAAAATCGCAAGGGTGAAGCGAAAGGCTGGAGTGAACTCTCCAGAGGGTGATCAGATACACTCAGAGGAGCTAATAAATGGAGGCTTGGGAGTTTCAGGTGTGCTGCAAGATGAGGAGAGGCGATTGACTAAAGGGAATTTTCAAGTGGGTGATCAAAGACACATGGAAGGGAGGGAGGAATCAGGGATATGGGACTCTTAGGAGTTGCCAACCACAAAGCCAATTACAGGCCCCTCGAAGTGTTCTCACCACAAAAGAAGGTGCTATGAGAGTACTCCCAACCCAGGAGAATCTGTCGCTGAGGCCATGGCAGTAGGCTTGCCGGTTCAGACCATTAACCTGGGCATAAAACCAAACTTTTATCTAGGCGAATTGGATCCATGGAACAAGAAGCTATTTTCTAGTTTGCTAAGGCCTGGATGGGAGAGTTGGGCTGATGTTGGATTTGGAGGCAGAGGGATTTCGGAGCAATCGAGACAATTTCAGACCTAATGTTCATGGAAAGGACAGGAAACAGAGCCATCATCATCAACACCAATCCACAGGAGGATAGGAGGAAGGATTATGGAGAGTAGGGAAGAAGCTCGAGAGATGGAGGATCATGATGTGGGTTTTCACAGTTCGGTGGGCGAATCAGTGAAACTATTACACAAAAAACAATTAGCTTTGATACCCTGGCCTGAGCATATGTTAGATGAAGCACCAATCTCTATGGTGTCTGACTGGGTACTAAAGTCTATTGAAAAGGTGATTGGGGGTGTTGGGACTCTCTTTTGAAGGCTTAGAGCATATGGCATGGGAGATATTTGCGAAATTGGAGAAACGTGCACCAGCAAACCAGAGACATGACTCGAATAGGGGGAAAGATGAAAAGGCAAAAATCCCCAGGGAAGTGAGGAGCCTAAAGTGGGGGCTGCAATATAATAAAGGGGATGACCTAGAGGGAGAAGGATCCACGAGGAGACAAGAGGGACTTGAACCTATTTCCGATGATGTGTAATATTCTATCATGGAATGTGCGGGGTCTGGGCAGTGTAGAAAAGAAACGTTTGGTTCAGGACATAGTAAGCAGGAACAATCCGAATATTGTAATTTTGCTGGAAACAAAGATGAAGGACATAGGCAGGGAAACGGTGAATAGCCTATGCAGTTTTATCAGTGTGGGATGGGCTTGGTTGCCGTCTATAGGGGCGGCGGGAGGGATTTCGATGTTTTGGGATAAGGAGAAGGTGGAATGTGTAGAATCGTGGGTGGACATTTTCTCCATTTCTATGATGGCAAAATTAGTCGGGGACAACCAGTTGTGGGTTGTAACAGGCGTGTATGGGCCGACTTTGAGAGCTCATCTTGAGAGCTTTATTGATGAGATGCAAATTATTAGAGGTAGAAGGGAGCTGCCTTGGTATAGGTGGAGATTTCAAGGAAGTATTATATTTGGAAGAACGAAGCTGAGCAACCAGAAGAACTAGGGGCATGGACAAATTTTGCGATTTTGTGGAGTCCAATGATCTAATTAATCTGCCAATATCAGGGGCCCGGTACACTTAGTCAAACTCTCAAGAGAGACTTTTAATGAGTAAATTGGACAAATTTTTTATCTCGGTAGAATGGGACAACTATTTCTCTCCGAATCATGTGTATGTTCTTCCAAGAGTAGGGTCGGACCATGTTCCCATGGTGCTAAAAGGTGGGGAAGATATAGCTAGGACGGGACCAGTTCCGTTTAAATTTTAGAATATGTGGCTTCTTCATCAAGGCTTTGTGGATTTGATGAAGGGGTGGTGGGATAATATTACGGCTCATGGTCCGTCGGGTCAAAGATTTCAGCTGAAGTTAAAAGGTATCAGGGACAATCTGAAGACGTGGAATAGGGAGGTGTTTGGGAACATTATCAGTAGAAAAAAGATATGCTTGGAGAAAATTCAAAGATGAGATTTAAAGGAAGGGGAGGAGGGATTGGAAGAGGATGAGAGATTGGCAAGAAAGGACACCCAAAAGGAATATGAATGGGTCCTCGAGATGGAGGAGATTATGTGGAAACAGAAATCTAGAGTGCAGTGGTTAAAGGAGGGAGACTAGAATACAAAGTTTTTTCACAAGATGGCATCTTCTAGGTGGTCGATTAATCATATACACTCTCTTGGTGGAGTGAGGGTGGACAATGAAGAGGAAATTAAGCAACATGTGGAAGAATATTTTCACAAGTTATTCCGAGATAAAAGACCGATTAGACCAAAAGTGGATGAGTTACAGTTGCTTTAGCTTGAGAAAGGGCAGGTGGGGTGGTTGGAGAGGCCTTTCAAGGAAGAGGAAGTCAAGAAGGCAGTTTGGATGCTTAAGGGAGATAAAGCGCCAAGATCGGATGGTTTCACATTGGCATTTTATAAATCTTGTTGGGAGGTGATTAAGGAGGACTTGATGTTAGTTTTCAAAGATTTCTTTGAGTCTTGTTTCCTAAATAAGGGTAGTAATGCATCTTTCATTGCTCTCATTCCTAAAAGGGAGGGAGCAGATCAATTGTCAGAGTTTCGTCTTGTAAGTTTAGTGGGCAGCACATACAAAATTATTGCGAAATGTCTGGCGAACCGTCTCAAGGAGGTATTACCAAGGATTGTATTAAGGGACCAAGGTGTTTTTCTGCAAGGTAGAACTATGAATGATGGCATCTTATGCACAAACGAATGCATTGATGCCCGGATCCGTGAAGCCATACCTGGTGTGATGTGCAAGTTAGATCTTGAAAAAGCATATGACCACATAAACTGGGATTTCCTCCAATATGTGATGCGAAGATGTGGCTTTGGGGTGAAATGGAGCGAGTGGATGAGAAGATGTGTGAGTTGGGCTTCCTTCTCGGTGTTGATTAATGGAGTGCCACAAGGAAATTTGGTTGTAGTAGGGGCCTTCATCAAGGCGACCTTCTATCTCCCCTTTTATTTTTGTTGGTAGGAGGCGTTTTGGGTGGTCTCCTTGGTAGAGCGGCAGGAGTGGGTACATTTGAAGGGTTCTCGATAGGGAGGTGGTGGTCTGTTACTTGCAATTTGTAGATGATACCATAATATTTTGTGATAACTCTCAATGGCAGATAAGATTGTTAAGATGTGTTCTTAGGTGTTTTAAGGCTATATCAGGTCTTCGCCTTAACCTAGGGAAAAGTACTTTGATCCCTATAGGGGAGGTTCCTAATTTAGACCAACTGATAACTGATTTGGAGTGCAGACAAGGAAAACTGCTGACGACCTATTTGGGGCTTCCTCTTGGGGCCAAGTATAAGCAAAAGGAGGTTTGGAATCCAGTGATTGAAAGGATAAGGAAACGTCTATCTGGATGGAAAGGCCGCCATTTATCGAAGGGAGGAAGACTTACTCTTATCAAAGCCTCCTTGGCGAGTATCCCAATTCACTTTTTATCTCTGCTAGTTATGCCCAATTCGGTATGTCAAATTATGGGGAAAATCCAAAGAGATTTTCTATGGAGAAAAGGGGAGGATGGGGGAGGTTTGCACTTAGTCGCTTGGGACAGAGTGTGCACTCCAAAGGAGAAAGGAGGGGCAGGCTTGAGGTGTTTAAAATTGATGAATAAGGCATTTCTGTGCAAATGGTTCTGGAGGTACGGGAGGGAGGAAGGTAGCTTATGGAGACAGGTAGTGACAACCAAATATGGCATATCAGATGGATGGGATATCCCGACTATAAGGGGTCCCTTAGGTTGCATCCCTTGGAAAGGGATTATGAAGTTTCTGACCATATTTGAAGAGGGATTGGGTCTTGAGTTGGGTGATGGTCAGCGAATAAAATTCTGGGACACGTGGTGTGGGGGAAGACCACTAAAGATGGATTTCCCTGAGATTTTTGCTTTGACATCGGAACTTTCATCGGTAGTGGCAGCTAACTACTCTGTGCAAAGAGATGTGATTGTATAGACTCCGCTTCTTAGAAGGGCTTTATTTGATTAGGAAATTCCTACGATTTCCCAGGTTTTGGACAGGTTGCAAAATTTGCAAATTGATCGGAACCGCAAGGATAGGTGGACTTGGAGGATTGTAGTGGGAGGTGAATTCTCAGTGAGGTCTTGTTATGGTCATGTAGCCAACCACACGATGACGGCCGCGCCTTGGGGTGATGTATGGTATAATGGGACCCCTGTGAAGGTTCAATTTTTCATGTGGACTACGGTGTTGGAGAAAATACCCACTATGGATTTGCTTTGGAGACGAGGTTTCTTCTTGCCTAGCATCTGTTTGATGTGTTACCAGGATGCGGGATCAGTTTCTCATCTTCTCATCCATTGCCCGTTGACTTGGGAGGTTTGGAGTGGTATTTCCAGGGATTTTGGGATGAATTTCATTGCTCCTTCGGATCTCAAAGGCCTTCTCCTAAGTTGGAGATCATCTGCTTTCCGTGACTCTGGGAAGAGGGTGTGGAGGGTGGTTTCAGCCGCAGTTTGTTGGGCGATATGGAAAGAGAGAAACAACCGTGTGCTCACAGATTATTCTGAGCCAGCTTGGCAAGTTTATAGGAGAGCTAAAGACCTGATCATGTTTTGGGTTCGGCGCTGCAAAGGTTATGACGGGATCCCCAACGGAGATTTACATCATAATTAGGAGAGGGTCATCGGTATCAACGATGATTTGAGATTTTAGCCGGTGTTGGCCTTGGGGGGCTTGGTTTTTTCTTATTTTGTTGTTTGTTTTCTGGGGATCTCTCATCCTGTCTTTCTGTTTTTTGCCCTATTATCAATAAAAAAAATTTCCTATCAAAATAAAAGAGAATGAGTAACCACGCCCAGATGTCGTAGATAGAGGGGTTGGGTCTTTACGCTTAGAAAATTAATTGTAATGCTTATTAGTTAATTTAAATACTTGTCATTCATCATCCATTGCATAACATATAATTATTTATTTATATATATGGTTTCATTTTTGTAATGTTTAGATTATCTTTATATATATATATATATATATATATATATATATATATATTTTTTTTTTAAGAAGGCTTATGTTAGTTGGCATGACTATAAGATGTTTACACATTATTCATAGAAAGAGACATTAGAATTTACATATTGTTTGATATATAATAATAAATGCATAATAAATGAATAGCATTGCTATTTATGTAGGCATTTGATAGAATAAAAAAAAATGAAATAAATGGACGCTTCCCTATAAAGAGCATAAAAGTTAACAGGGGCGGTTCCCAATAAAAAGCATAAAAGATAAAAAGGTTGTTTCTCTAAAAAGAGCATAAAAAGAAAATTAAAAAAAAAGAAGATATGGACTAGAGCCTGGTGAGAAGCCACCTGGTGCTTAATGCCTAATGTTAGGTTTGGTGATTCAACCACTTGGGGCAAGCGACCAAGGGTTAGGACTGTCTCCCGTCTATCCCGTCATATGTATTGAGATGGCCTTCGACCAATATTGATACACCCTATGAGTGCAATTGCATTACATGCATCTAGCATCATACATGATTTTATATTGACATGATACATATTATTTATTTAGACGATAAGAATTGTTTTCCTACTACATATGACTTGTTGTTGTGGCATCGACTCAGGGTGCCTAATCAGAGTCGTGGGTTAGAGCTTGGTGAAAAGCCACCTGATGCTCAATGCCCAATGTTAGGCTTGGTGATTCAGCCACTTGGTGCAAGAGGCCCAGGGTTAGGACTATCTCTCGTCTACCCCGTATCAACACCTGTAGTTGCGAGACCGGCACAAGTAATGATCAATACCTTGCACAGTGCATCCATTGCATATCATATTTAGACATCAACATTATAAAGCTTTACCGAATGTATTATTTTTATCAAAATTAATTGAATTTTATTTATTTATCTTGTTTTTACTATAAACTTGTAGAAAATTGGATTTGCTTGTTGGGTTTTCCCCAAGATCACCCCACCATTTTCCTCTCAGCAGATTGTGAGTCATTCTTTCGCCTTGTGGAGCGAGATCCTGCTACTTGAGAGTTCATGTTTACAGCCAAGTTCGCAGATAGTTTGTGATATTTTGTAGTTTTGTTGCAGATAGACTAGAATTTACTTGTATAGTTTTGGCTCTATATATCCCGCCTGTGGGATAAATGATATTTTGTACTAACTACAAGTTTACATATATGAATGAAATCATTTTGGTTTAGTTTATGTGCATGGATACCATTTTATAGTTGTTTATCAGGTTGAATGGATTTAGGAATTCTTCCCAGTGGGCCCAATTGTGCAACTACGCTACCAACTATTGAACTGTTTTTGTAGATGTCATATGATTTGAAGTCTAACACCTCAGGATTCGGTACCCCTAAGAGGTATGGGTTTCGTAGCGATACAATATGATTGAGATCATCATCTTTTACTCAATATTCTGTTAGGGGGACCTATTAAAAGTTGGGTCATACAAGAACAACAACAAAAAAAAATGATGATGATGACAACAAAGACTAATCCCAACTACTTGGGGTTGGCTACATGAATCCCGTTTTGCCATTTTAATCTATCTAGGGCCATATCTACCCTTAAATCACAAACACCAATATCTGCCCACTAAATGTGGGTCATGATCCTCCATGTCTCAACCATATAATATACGATTTTCCCCCTCAGCTGATTTAGACATGATTTTATTGATCATTGCATGCTATTATTTTTTTTCCCTTTTTGGCCAAGCAATGCACATTAATTTTTTTATCTCTATGTTAGATACCATGATAGTGTGGGGTGGGGTGGTGAAGCAATGCAATTGACTTGGTTGACTACTTGTCACTAACGCAGTGACAGGTTTATGGTGCCCATTGTGTGGACCTAAGGGTGTTATATCACTTGCACATCACCATATTATTGGTGAATGAGTAAGAAAAATCTCAATGTATAATGAGTTCCACCTGGGTGATCATTAACCATATCAACAAATAGAAGCTAGGTAGACTTTTTTCTTACTAGTAAGGCAAAATGGTCAACATGGTTATTCTAGGAGAGAGACTAACACAAATTAGTGATTTTATCAAATAAGGACCACCTAGCAAACATCGGATTAGGAGAAATTAATAGTGCTAAATGATAATGGAGATTATAGTACATTCGTAGAGTTTCGTTGTGTGAAGCTAAAGAGATATTAAGGAATATAAAGATAGGAAAGGCAATATGATTAGATGTTATCCAACTTAATGATAGGAAATGCATGGGAGATGAATGGAGGGAAGCTTCTTCTTCTTTTCTTTTTTTTTAAGTGGTGCCCACTTACAAGAACAAGATATTTAGAATTGCAATAATTATAATTAAATCAAACTTATGAGAAAAATAATGAAAGTTTAAGAGAGAGTGATTAAGCACAAACCAAAACATGAAACTTGATTATCAGAAATCAATTAGGAGTTGTACCAAGGTGATAGATGAATTAAGCACAAACCAAAACATGAAACTTGATTATTAGAAATCAATTAGGAATTACGCCAAGGTGATAGACGACTAAAGATTAAAAATCTTCACATGGTCTTTACTGACTTATAGAAAGCATATGGTAGGGTACTTGAGAAATAATTTGGGGGTCTTAGAAGAAAAAAAAATAGGTCTAAAAATGGGGATCTGGTGGCCCCTTTGGTTGGAGCAGAACAATAGGATTTTTGAAAACTACGTAGAACTCTCATACAAAGTGCTCCAAAGAGGTCGTGATAGGTGTCTTTGGAGGGCTTACATTTGTAAAGATTTTGCAAATTGGTCGATTATAAACCTAAAAGCAGGCTGGGTTAATATTGTTAAAGGTTGAGAACTCCTTGTGTTTTTGTTGTGGGCTTGCTATTTTTTGGCTTTGAGGGATGCCTTATCCCCCTTTTTTTTTAATAAAATTTTCTATTGTCTAAAAAAGAAGAAATATATTCATTATAGAATGAAAACAAGTTTTCAAACAAAAGAGAGAGGGATGAGTGAGTATTCGATCACATTAGGTTTACACACAGGGTCAAGAATGAACCCGTATCTCTTTGCATTAGTAATGGATGAATTCACAAAACACATACAAAAGGAGCTCCCATGGTGTAAGTTGTTTTCTGATAATATAATTTTGATTGACCAAACTAAAAAAAGGGTAAATGCCAAGTTAGAACTATAGAGGGATATTCTAGAAAATTAAAAGTTTTAAAATTAGCCTGACTTTGATAAATAAGATAACTTTATTCAGCAAAAGAAGCACTATAGAGAAAACAAGCCACGGGCTAAGGAATGCTGTCAGGCCCACAAAGACTTAAAGAAAGGGCACCCACAGCAAAACTGACCCCCTTAAACTCAAGAAAACAACTTAAGAGTCAATCGAAGATCCAAGAGCTGAACAGAATTCCTTTAAAGCAAGGCTCAACACAGAACCACTTGAACATCTTGGAAGGCATAGCCTCTATGATCTTGACAATGAAGACCTCCTTTCCCTCAAAGATGTACGAGTTCAATTCTATTAAAAAAAAAAAAATACGATCAGTGAGGATTGATAACCAAGAGATACCCTAGAGTGACCATTGTTAGTATCGCGGTTCATCCATGAGGGAGAAATTGAAGAGAATATTACACATAGAATTAACCACGATGGGGGTTCTTTTCACCCTTTCCTCATGGTAGTACTTCACTAATGGTCACACATGTGTATTTAGCTTTGCAAGGTGGTCCTTGCTGATTCACATGGGATTCCACAAGTCCCACTTATACCGGTCGATCATAGAAGAAGAATTCTGATTCACTCCAATCAAGTTTCCTTCCTATTAATCTGGAAATTCTTCTCAAATACAAGAAAATGATTCAATTCCAGAGCTAAAGATCATAGTTCTCGGACGAGCAATCGAAAAGATTATGGAGGATCCTCAAGGCTTCTTGATCCATGCAATAACAACATTTTTAATCTAATCAATTTGAATTGGTATTTTCTCCACCACGATTATTGTGAAGAGACATCCACAATAATTAGCCTGGGGCGGTTTTTTTGTGAAAATATATGTATATTCAAAAAAGGACCGCATCTATCGGGTCAAGTTCTAATTGTTCACGTTGGCCCTTTAGTAATGAGATCAGCTAAGCTCTATTTAACCACTCCAGGAAGAAAGGCTGATTAATTCAGATCGACATAGAGGTATAATAAGCAAGCTTGACCCTTGTTTGTTGGTAAAGTCCCAACAAAAAAAAAATCCACCCGATTAAGGATCATTCCTTTTCTATTTATAGTGACCCTTTCATTCTGAATTCTTTAATTCACATTGAATCAAATCTCCCCAGTATTATTTGAACCTACGACCAGTCAGTTAACAACCGACCACTCTACCACTGACTGCTCAAATGAAGGGTAGAATTAAGAGAGATCAAACCAAAGATATTAAGCATAACAACCATTTCATTCTCGGAAATAATTGTATTTTGATTGAGCTATTGATATAAGGTGAAAAATGAAGAAAGTAAGATAGACCAAAAAATCCTTCTTTTTCTTTGAACTCAGCTCAATAAAAATCCTTCAATTCTCAAATGGGAATAGAAGGAATCATACTTTCATAATATATCTTAATTGAATAATATGTAATGATCAATAAATTTAGATTAATTCTATATCAAAGCGTGTCAATTCCATGTGCAATGAAAGATGCAAGCACAGTTTGGTGAGGAATTTTTTTTTCTTTTATTTCAACAAGGAAATTACCTACTCCATCTGACTAGTATATATATA
>JAOXJP010004859.1:0-18146 GCA_025762735.1 Platanus orientalis | reverse complement strand
TAGCCATGAGGTGATGATTTGTAATGAACTAATTCAAATTTATACTGATTTGTTAACTACAATTAGAAATGAAGTCAGCTTACGTTTTTCTATAAAATGAAATGATTAATGTTATCAGGCACAAATCGGTGCAAATATGAATGGTTTCATTGCAAAACCATCTCATTGTCGCTACAAAAGCCTGGGAAACTCAAATGAAATGATTGCATTACATGTGGCTGCCAAACGCAGCCTAAACAAATGGAATAGTGCTTGTAGTACCATCATTTTTGTTTTTGGATGTCTAACAAAAAAGAGAATTTATTAGAAACGAGAGATTGTGCAGAAAAATAACCTTGAGGATCTGCAGTTCCAAGAAAAGCCAGCCTATAAGAATGAAAATTAACGAGATAACTCGATAATGTAGAAGATTACCAAAACATTGAAAAAACAAAAAACTCATTAATGTAGAAGAGGATAAGGTTGAAGACAGATGTTGTTAAAACTCTAATCACGACACCCATTGGAATGCGCCAGTGCAAAAAAGATGTGCGCATGGACCAGGGTGCAGACACATAGAGCCAAAAAGTGAAAAGCACACCCCCAAAAAGTGTAAATTACTTTTCGGTGCAGATGCATCAGCCCCCTGGTCCATGAGCACAGATGTGTGCACAAAATCTGCCCTCATTGGAATGAGATGTTCAAAATGAATGCTAACAACCAAACTTCCATAAGTAAATGAAATAAATTCCATGGGCTTTTGGTGGCTGAGATGAATCACCAGATGAAGACTGAAAAATTGCCTCTATCAATAACCTCTGATTCCTTCATTAAAGAGCATTCTAAACCAGACAAATAGCTAGGAGTTTAGCATGAAAGTCACCCACACCAACTGGACCTTAGCTATAAACATTATCCCTGCTGAATCTAGAGTGAGCTTTGGGAGGGATTTATATCAAGTATTTAAGGTGTGAAGTCTCCTCATTCGTGGCGCTACAATAAGTGTTAAATGTCAAGAGAGAAGGCAAGAATAATCAAGCGTTGGGGATAGACAAATACCCTTCTATGGCTAGAGCCGTGGCACGACAATGGGGTGCTGCTGAATGTTTTAATGATCAATTGAGACATGATGACAGCAAAAGGGGGTTATTTTATTGCATAAATATAATCACCCAAGATCACTTTTGTAGGCAAGGGGCATCAACTGGATGTCTAGACCAACACTATGTCAAGAGTGCTGTCGCAGATATGCAGTTTGTACCTGTGAGTTCACTAATGTAACACTCAGCCAATAACCACTTGCAGGAAGCTCATGGGAGACTAACGAATCTTTGCTTGCTCAAATCCATTTCTCATAGAAGCTGATGGTTAGAAGAATCTGTACACTTTATTCCAACAATCTTGCTATAGTTAAAGCTAGGCACATCCATAGACGCCCACAGATACAAAGTCAAACCTTCTATAAAGCAAATCTATTCTTTTATGCTAAACCATCTAAATGTACAGACGAGAATGAAAGTCTTAAAAGTGAAATGAGAATACTTTGACCAACTGGAGCTCCACGTGGAGAATAGGATCCACCCACCTAACCAGTATAGTATAGAGATTACCATCACTGATTTGATTCAGTGTCTGCTGGTTCTGTATCTGCCTCTGCTGGTTTTGATGACGATGACTGCTCTTCCATTGATGCTCTGGACTCACTGGGTTTCTTGAATTGCACCAAGATCATGGTCATGTTGTCACATCCCTCACCACCAGCTGTTGATGGTGCTAAACACCTGTCCAATACTCTTTCACATACTACTGAGAGCTTGCTTTCCTGCAAGATATATTTAAAGTCAGAAAATATTTGCTTACTAGACCTCACTTCAAATGTGGCCAACCTATGCATCAATCCATGCTGTTGAATAAATGAGTGCCACGCCTTGAATAAGAAGTAGCTGAAAGATATGGTGATCTATTATCTAATCATCCCCAAGTCTTTCTTCTCAACCATCAACTACATCTAGAGGACATGGCATATTCAAGAAGTGGTCTGTCAATTTAACAGTCTGTAGCAATGCATACTTGGGCTGTGTAGCTATGACATATTGACCAAATTTGTTCAAGCTCAAAAGATAGGTCTAGCCCACTTACAGAGTTTAACTGTTCATGTATAAAATCTACTAGTTGCTGGCTTGACATGCAATCCCTGGCAACAATAAACTTATCATCAATTACCACAAATTTGTGGAGACCCAAATCACAGATATGTTAGTAACTTGTGAATATATCTAATGGCACAATTGGTAATAATAAGACAAAAATAAACAATCACAAATAGATGAGAGAATACTCTTTAGTTATTCAAGGGTTTCCAGTTAATGATTTTTTCTACTGTCATTATGAATCTGCATGAGTTTGGACAGCCTTGATGTCATACATGTGACAGCTTAGGGCCCCAAAGGGTTTTACATGTTTCTATCTCAACTTGTCCTCATTGCAAGTTTCAATCCAATAGTCCCCCACTACAAGGACTAAAAAATAAAATAAATAGAAACTCTTCACTGGGAATCATTTTATCTAAAGCATTTAATATCAATGGATTTGGTTCACAAGGGAAGTCCAATATAAAGACTCAGGCACTCAACACGTGATCAATTGAGAGAGTCCTCTTCATCTGGAAGATCTGGAATGGTCATGTCACCTCTCCACGTGGCTAAAAGAAAAGAAAGGAGGGTTTCCAGCCAAGGAGTCTCAATAAAACCTAGTCCGTTCTTTATATCTGTACCCAAGAGGAATTTCTTAAAAGGCAATACAAGACCATTAAAAACCAAGGGCTGAAGAACAACAAAAACAATTACATGACATGAAGAGAATCCATCAATCCATCAGCCAAGCTTAGCACATTAAAGAACGAATTTTCCACCATTGGGACTAACACTACTAAAATCCTTTAAATAAAAACCAATTTTCCACCATAACCTTAACCTTATCAATTATGTTTAGCAAGTCAAGAACTTGTCCTAAAAAACCTTCTATTTCTCTCTTCACAAATGCCTTATATAATGGTTAACAAAGAGCTTCACCTAAGATTTCACCATCACCTGCTACTAGAATTACATTTTGCTGTTGTCTGAAAAGAAAATATGAATGCAGTCTCCCCACTTGAAAGTGAGTCAAAATTTCTAAAGCCACCTCTCAGTAAAGGATCAGATGATTAATTGATTCACCATGAAGCATATACGTGAGAGAGAGGGCTTTTACTCTTTTCTTTTTCTTTAAAGCTGTTTGCATGTCCCCCCCACCCAAATCCACATAATGGCTTTAATTTTAGAGAAGCTAATGGGATCCACACAGTTCTGCAAGAACAAAAAGAGGTGGTAATGAGAAAAGTAAGGCCTGAAAAAGAAGATTTTAAGATGAAAACCTTATTGGGTGGAAAGCGGCCAAAGCAACATATTAAGCAAAAACATAAACCTCTTTTAACTTTCCATGAAAGATTACGAACTTCTACATTTTGAAAATTCTATGAGCTCAAAGGAAACAAAGCATTTGTAAAACAGCCAATCTATAAAGCCAGAGAAACTCTGAGAAAAAAATATCTCACCCACCAATATATAAATTGAGCAACTTCCAAGGACAATGACCATTGAGCCTAAGGTTCTGGTTACTATCCCACCTATTTGAGTTGATGCAAACCATAATTATATCAATACGAACCAAAGAACATTAGGTTCAAGAAGAAAGCTCCACAACAACTTATTAAGAAGCACCAAGTTCTTCTTCTTCTTTGGATCTTCTCAATATTCAACCCTTGATCCTCTATCACTACAAACTGCTTCCCAATTCACAAAATGATTAGTGGTGTTTCGTTTCATCATTAGCACTTCAGTGTGCCACCACAGTGTGCAATTGGCAAGGGGACAAGATTGTTATGGGTAAAAATTGGCATGGTCCCTAATTGACTTTATCCTTATTTGCATGTTATGTAATTATCATTGTACTCATTATATTTTGGAGCTTGAGTGGTATCTCTGTAGTTTGCCAACAATAAGTATTTTATGAGTAGCATTTTTCTAAAAATGAGATATGGAAAACATTTATATATATCTCTCTCCATAAATGAGGCAGGTTCTTATGTATAAAGGGAGACTTCGTATTTGGAATAGATGTGATGCAGGACACAATGCAACCCATACTGAAATTTGATGGATTTATGCATTTTGGATTTAATATTGTAGTATGGCAATAATTTTTAATCTTGTTAATTTTGGGTTAACTAGGTTAATTTCTTGTCAGTTATTTTAGGGATTTTATTCATTTCTAATTAGAATAAGTTTTATTTATTTTTTAGAAAGGTGAAAGTTTTATTTGTCACTTCTTTTAAGCCTTATTTTGGAAGGTCAAAACTTAACCATTTGGCGTGATTTTGGTGTCATTTGAAAGGTTATTCAGTTACCTTTTCGAAAAATCCAAGATCTTGAGAATCAGATGTAATTTAGGGAAGTTATGGCCAAAATACTGGCAGGGTATCACTTCATGATGGGACAAAACTACTTTAGAGTTCTAGTTTTTAGGAAGTTTGTTAAGAATGGGACTTGGAAAGCCTAGAGTGTAAAAGCTATATGTAGACTTTGTACCTCATAATTATTATTGAATAAGATAATTGAATGATATTTCAAGGCCTATAGTTTCTTTGTTCTCTCTGGTGTTACTCCAAAATTTTGAAGGCGTGATGCTATCAACCCTAGGTATGACTCCTAGCCCTAGGTTCAACTAGTGTGACTCTAGTTGGTATCTTCTTTTATTTCTTTATTCCTTGTTTTCTGTTATTTTCCTTTCTACTACATATTGTTTTTTTATTAAAGCACTAGATCTGAGCTTTGGACTTACATCACTTTGGTATCAAAGCAAAGCCTAGGACATCATATTAAGACAAGATTTGTTTCCCTTTCCGGGAAGACAATCAAGGTTCTAATAAGTGACAGTTTGAGGACAATTTGATTTCCACATGTGTCATTGAGAAGATCTTGCAAGATGCTGTAGATCAATTATATTGTGAATATTCTAAAGAAGGTTATGTAATTCAATTAAAACAAGGGAAATATATTGATGGTGTTGATTGCAAACTTGTTCCTTTGAAGGGCTATAAGCAAGTGTTAGAAAAGTAATGAATTAATGAAAGGAAAGCTATTTATGTAGGGAAGGCAAATATATATTACAGATTTTTAGTTTTAATATATGTTATCCACTCAAGTGAAGCCGCAACAACTTACTCCTACGGTGCAATCAGGTGTGGAAGAGAAGTAAGAATTATTGTCAAATAAGTTAGTGATGAGCCAAAGTTATCTCCACGAATTCGACCTTAAAGTCAAAATGAACAAAAGTGTGCCTTGGATAAGCTGATTTTGCAAGAGCTGATGCACCAGAATGAAAAAGTTGACATTTCTCATTGAATGAGGTGAAGGAATTTGTTGTTGAATAACTCCTTGATGTTCAAGAAAGTAAGTAAGCTATTTTACAATTGTCTTGATGTGCCTCTATATGAACTTCCAAAAGAAATATAAAATGGACTTTTTCAAGCCAAGCCAACAAAATCAATTATTGAGAAAAAGATGAACATCAGAAATTTCATCTTAGACATGCTACATGGTTACAACCTCGAAGTCATCCAATGGTGTTGATCATTCATCATTATAAAACTTGCAGTTGAGTTTTTTCTAAACCAGGGTAGAATGATGCAGGACACAAAACAACCATACTGAAACCTGATAGGCTTATGCAAGGGTATTTTGGATTTAATATTTTTGAATGGCAGTAAATTTTAATTTTGTTAAATTGGGGTTAACTAGGTTAGTATCTCATCAGTCACTTTAGGGGTTTTATTTATTTTTAATTTATTTTTTAGGAAGGTGGAAGTTTTGTTATCATCACTTTTCCTTAGGCCTTATTTTGACAGGTCAAAACTTATTCATTTGACTTGAATTTGATGCCATTTGAAAGGTAATTCAACTACCTTTCCAATAATTCCAAGATTTTGAGAATCCAATGTGATTCAAGGAAGTTATTGTTGACAGTAAACTATCCAACTTTCCCAAAACCTTAAGGTGTGAACAATCATGATTTTATTTTTTTTGCTGGATAACTTAGAGATTTGTATTAAGAATAGGGAGAAAAGAGAGTGCAAGGAGACCACTGCTCCCCGGAAAAAAGAAGACAGGGGAGAAGAACTATTACATGAGAGTTTTGGTAACCTCTCCCAGATTTCCTACATAACATTACACCATCATCTCCTCCTCCGGGCTGCCCATATAGATAAAATCTTTCTCAACACCCCTCTTTGCCACTCTATCTGCCACTGCATTAGCTTCTCTCGGAATCCATTTGAATGAGATATTCAGAGGGGATACCAGAAATGCCAACTCCTTTAGAATATGAGACATTCTCCATGGACCCGGGCTACCACTCCCCATCCATCCAATGACCACCGCCGAATTTCCTTCCACCTCTATTCTATGTGATAATAGTCTTTTTGAATATATGAGTTTCACCCCACACAGGAGGGCTTTCAATTCCACACTTAGAGCATTTCCCATACCCAAGGGACCCAAGAAGGCAACCAAGCACGAACCCAAATCGTCGATTATAGTGACTCCAATATCCGATGGTCCCGGATTTCCAATCGAGCTACCATCAACATTCAGCTTCAAGGTATTTACCATTGGGGGGCACCATCTAATATCCACGGGTGTTACAAGAGGAGAAGACTTGATCACATTATGAAGGTTCCTAATGAGATTGTCCACCGTAATCCCTTTGAAAAGAGTCTCCTCGGATGCCCAATGAGCTAGTCGAATGGAAATGCACTCAAGTAACTGAATCAATGTTTTTTTCTTATCATGAAAGATCCTTCTATTCCTTTCTTCCCAAATGGACCAAACTATGACGACTAGCAAATATCTCCATATCACCTTACCCCTCTTAGGGAAGGGGGCCATCAACCATGGACTTAAGAAATCAACCATCTCCCGAGGGAATACCACATGTATCCACGGATGTCAGAGATCTGTTTGTAGGCCATGAAGAGTGGCAGACAGTTGGGCTTAGTGTTTGCAGGTTTGAGTGGGAGAATATTTTATTCGACTCTACTAGTTCTGTTTAGTTCCTTGGGTTTTGTATCTCTCATACAAGCTTTTTTTTAACTAAAAAATAAAAATAAAGTAAAATATATTGCTTATCAACAAAAAAAAAAAAAAATGATACAACCAAATAACAGATAAGTTACAGTCAATGAGTTCAACCAATGGCTCCATGTCCAACATAATATATATATATATATATATATATATATATATATATATATTATCTTGGAACCAGAATGTAGAGCTCTACCAGTAATATTATAATAGGTTCAACATCATACAGTGTTGCTTTTAATGATTTAAGATACTTAAGACCATTCATTGCTTCATTATTTCTTCACACCAAAAGGACATGTCTCTTATTGCAGCTTTCAACATGACTAGTTTCTAGATTTCCAACCCGTGCTTTAAGTGAGATAGTGGGCAGTAGGATCCCAACCCCACATGAGCTTCAGGGCGATCATATTTGTCTAGTTTACATTGTAAGTATGTTAAGGAGTATTCATTTGCATATCATTTTAGGGGTATAGACAACTATATAAACCCTTACTATAGGTATACTACAAAGCTTAAATGACTAAATATTGATACTTCACTTGGTTCAGAGAATAATTAGCTTCCAATTTCCTACTCTATTGCATGCAGTTGCATAGAGTTTCCTCAACGAGGACAAAATTAAGGCCAATATAATTACTAAGAGTTTAGAAAGTGACACATTTGATTAGAACCCTGAACATCAATGACAAGTTAACTTTATAAGTGAAATAATTTTATAAATTGAAAAGAAAAAAAGAAATAAGCAACTTACCAAATGCCGTCACATGCTAGAACTATAAAATCATCATCATCACAGAGCTCAACCTGATTACATAAAATCAAACCATGTGAGACAAACTGTTGCATTTGAAAAGAATTCTACCATGACAAACAAGCAGATTTCCAGTTAATAAGGAAAATTGCAGCCTAGTCACAAAGGTGTTGACCACACACTGCCTCAAAGTTTAAAAATGACTTGCATCTGCCTTGATTTAAGTTTCTGTGGAGGAAAAATCAGATGCCCTCATTCCTTGTGCTACTATTCATAATTCCCATGCCTTTTGTCATAAAATAGATTAAGTGAAGGCATTTTTGCCTTTCTCATAACAAAAACTTAAAACAAGACACTAGTAAATTATTTTCCTTCTTTGAGCCAGTGGGAGGGTCAACAACTCTGTAACAAGAAAGCAAGAGCTAATTTTCCAAACTATTAACAGGAAACCTAGGTTATCCTTCAAATGACAGAAATTCCTGTCAACCAAGCAATGGTACACACAATGCAACATGAGAGGCAGTGTGTGGATGTGTTTCAATGAATGCGTGAACTGTTTAGGATCCACCACTAAATGGATCACAACAAGGCCTCCTATTTCAAAAAAAAAAAAAAAAGAGATAAAATTATTAAACCCATTCAACATATCACATTCTTTTCGAAAATACAAATAATTATGGGTTACAGCATTCAAATATGGTCTACGGAATGGATGACATAAAGTATTCAAATATGGTCTACAGATTGGATGACTACAATCATCGACTGATCCAGATTTGGTAAGACAACTTAGAGAGTGTCTAAAGCAAGAATGACATCAGGGCTGACACATCAGTGCCAAAAAGTGAAAAACATCCCCCCAAAAAGTGAATATCACTTTTTTGGCGCTGATGTGTCAGCCCTGATATCATTCTTTAGTCACTCTCTAAGTTGTCCTACCAAATCCCGCCTCATCATGTAATTAATTCAACCTGTAAGTTTTTCAAGGTGGGGTCCAATGGATCCTGAGTTCCTGACCCCAGAACCCAATCCATAACATGAAAAGGATTCATTAAATAAAAATCCATAACATGAAAAGGTAAAAGGTACTTACAGTGTTTATGTCCGGACTGGCAGTCACAATTTGCTTTTCAGCAGGTAAAAATTTGTTCTGCTTGAACTCCATATCTCCTGCAATCAATAGATAAGTAGGTTTAACATATGCAAACTGATTATAAAAGGTTTCTCTTCTGTTTCCTTTTTATCATCAGGACAAAATAATGGGAGTAATTACAAAATTACAAAATTCATAATCATGCTCGTAATTACCAATTGCTCTTGCTAAGTTTAAACTCCCATTGACTCGTCCTGCATGGATGAAACCACCAGCTTTTAAGATCCTATCTTTCTCAACCTCAAGCTCAGGTTTGTGATCTCTTGATAAGTTGTATGCCTGCATAAGAAATGTCGAATTATGCACTAAGTACACAAATTTTATCGCAATGAGGTAGAGCCCATTTGTTAAAAGGCCAGACTTTATTGTGTGTATAACAGGGATGGAGTGTTGAGTCAATGAGTTATATCCTGTATAATGGCATGCCTACACATCACTATTATTTCATTGGACAGGTTACATCTTGGATGGAACATGGAGAAAGAGTCATAATTGGCTATCTTAGACATTCATTCAGATGAAATAACAAGTAAACTTTGGACTACAGGTTAAAGAAAGAACTGATTCAACTTTCTGGTAAAATACTAGTCACACTATATGGTTGGAAAGTTTAGGTTATTGATTGAGACTTGTTTGGTATATATGCTTTTTTTTTGGTTATTGTCTCATCCAGAAGGCCCTTGAACTGTGGAACTTGTGTGTGGGGTAGTATGGACACAAAACATTTTCCTTCAACACAAACAGCTAATATACAGTACTGTTCAGAAAGGAAGTTACCTGACCCTTCCTAGATATTACACACCGAGAATCCCCAGCATTTGCAACAACAAGTTGGTTGTTTCGAATGATTGCAACACATGCTGTGCTTCCAGATGTTGGTCCAGAGAAATCTGAGTGTGGCCCCTAAATTCAATGTTTAGAGCAAATAAGCCTTAATGCAGAATGTAAAGAGATAATGAGAAAATATTAGAAACAACCAAACACCACCCTGCTTGAGTGGCGTCATTAAGTCAACTTGAGAAGATAAAATTTGAAATTTGAACTTACTTTTATGTAGCATGCACTGGTAAACCATCTTTCATTAGTTTTGAGTAATTCAGTATATTAAAAAAGTATCCACGCCTCCTCATAATTCTATGAATAAATTTTGAATTTTATGAAAGTTCTCTCTCTTACGCGTGAAGACATTGAAGAAACCCTGGAAAGAGGCTTAGACTAGCTCCACGTGAACAGTGATAGTGGATGCCAGCCCCTTCCCTTTGGGTTAAAATGATTTCTTCTCTCCTATCTCTTCTTTATTTTGTGTTTTTCTAAATTTGCATAAATCTGGAAAATTTTCCAGCATCAAGAAATCTCTTCACCAGACTAAAAGATTGAAGTTTTGAAGCTATTCGAACACACTAGGTTGTTCCTAAATCCTAAGTGCAGGGCGACACCTATAGTGCAGGGGAGGAGCAGAATTTTTTTGTCCTAAGGAAATCCCAAAAGGATTCCTTAGGTAGGGGTGGCACCATCAGATTTCTAGCTGATTTATTGTCTCCTTCGAATGGGATTGCTCCTAGTGACTAACATGGATTTTTGGTGAAGGCTTTTGGTAGACTACATCAAGGGATTCAGCCACGACACAAAATCAGGTGTTCTCTTCAATTTTCAGCTTCTTCTTCTTTCCCTATTTGAGTAGAACTTGGTTGGTTGTGTTGGCATAAATAGGGACTATTGAGATTAATTTTCTGTGATTATTTTGGAACCTACAGCCCATGTTTTGTGGGATTCTTTAATCCCTACTATCGTCCTTCAATTTCCCCCACAAACCCTTGGTTTTCAGCCCCTTAATTTCTTTGTTTGCTATACCTTTAAACTTAATGCATTCCATGTGTTTGTTATAATTCCAAAATAGCTAGCTTGCTGGATTTTCTGTGTGGACAGTCGATATAACTTTTCCCTCTCTTTGGAAAAGCTTCATTATCCCTATAAATCATCTTGGGTTACCCCCATAACACGTTCATTACCCTTCTACATTAATTTCCATATTTTAACATTCCAATGAAGGTGTTTTGAACCCCAGAATTTTCAGTCAGCAGGCTTTATTTTGTGTGTTCCCTAATTTAATTGGTTGTTCTGTGCATATAAATTAGGATCTAGTTATGTCTCTACTTTGTTTACCCTAACTCTCAATATTGCATATTGAAACTTAACTTGAAACTCACTTAAAATTGCATGTTTCGGTGTTAGTAGGAATTTTGTTTATTTTGCTCCTGTACTTATGATATTCTATACTTGACTCCCATGTCATACACTGTAGTCAAAGCGTCTAGGTGACGTGGCTTTACTGAGCAAGACGTCGCCTATTTAGCCTCTCTAGGCGATGCCTAAGCAATGCTTAGACAATCATAAGAAAATGTTATTTGTTAAGGCTTTGCTTGGTTGCTAGTTAAGTACTGGAAAGTAATGGAAAAATGTATGGATCTCCAAGGAATCCAAATGTAGTGGCCGTTTGGTTGAAATAGGAAAAATGTGCATTGGAATATTGGCTTTCCATTTAAGGTTTTCTTAATACCTTGTTTTCCTTTGTCAAAATCCGACCAAATTGGTCGGATTATGGAACAAAATACACTGTACAATATGAAAATGACCAATATTTCTTATGTTTTCTTATTGTATTCTAAGTCAACCAAACAATTGTTGGAAAACACAATTTCACTCTACTTCACTTCACTTTACTCATTTTCATACAATTAACTTTACTTTCTCGCATTCTACTAGCAACCAAGCTGAGCCTAAATGTTCACAATTTATGACACTCAAATAAGCTAGAACTTTAGCACTTACAAAATCCAACGTAAAAGATGGAAATAATTTGAGAGAAGAATAAAAAACTAAACCTAAAAATGAATACTCATTTAGAAAGACTAATCAATTATATATAAAAACATACACATCACAATTAACAAAAAAAAAATTGAAATGCATAACCATTTCAGAAATTCTGAAGAAAAAAATGTGATTCAGAGACTAGAATTAAGAAGACTAATACACAAGTACCAGCCAGATAATACATACAATAGAGCATTGTAAAGCAGACCATTCTATGGCTCAAATATTGTATTGCTTTCCTTTATAAAGTGCCATTTACCTTTTATACCTTGTCTGTATAAAGGTTACAATGTAGTGCCAGAGTTAAAAGATTTTATTTCAACTCTTTTAAACCATGTTAATACTACTTGGGCAATTGACTCATACCTACTAGCTGCCTAGACCTTGAAGCCGGTGCTAAGATGCTGGCTGGGTGAAGCAGTCCAAGGCATTGCCTAATAGATGCTTTGACCACACTGCTTTCATACAGTATGTATGAAATTATGAAGTAAAACAAATATACAATGTCAACATCGTACAGAAAAGCAAAAAACCAAGACAATCACATGTACTGTGTTTGTCACGAAATTTATGTCCATTAATTTACACTTTAACACATTGACAGAAATGTGCTGGTGGCTGCCAACGTGACATGCAGCTGCAGTAGACTTCTTACTTCATTTTTTGTTGATACAACTTATTTCATAATGTTTTGGTATACACATCGACTCATGCTTAAAAGTGCTTCATTGAGCTATAAAAAAGTTATATTTCATCATCTTTTTCTTTTTTTGTGGCCAAATCTTCTTGATTTAAACCTTCCACAGTCAAAATCTAGGACTCCATTTGTGTTCATTTGAACCAAAAACGTGTATTGGATTGTAGATCATGGTTTCAAACTTAGCCAATCCAATCCTTAGGATCAGATCATTCATCTTCTTTTTTTGTTAGATCATGATACTTTAGGGGCCATTCTTCCTTTTCACAACCTAAAATTCGGGCATACAAATCAAGTTCCCCTTCATTAAGATTAAAGCTATAATCTCTTTTTGCCAAGTTAACTCTTAGCCCGGTTATCTTCTCAAAACATTTCAAAATGATCCTAAAGTTATTGATGTCGGGATCTCTTGCTTCACAAAATAAAATTGTGTCAATAGCAAATTGCAGGTGAGATACATTGACACCATTCCTACAAATAGTGAAGCCTTTTGACTAGATTCCTTTGTTCAGCTTTAGCAAGCAACCTGCTAAGAGAGAAAAGGTGATAATAGATCACCTTGCCGGCTGCCACAAACCTCTTTTAGCTTGGTAAAACCCTTTCTAAGTGTCATTGATGAGTATTGCATATTGGACCAATGAGAAACATCCATGAATCCACTTTCTCCAACGCTTTTTGATGTAGAGTGTAGTCTAAGAAGTCCCAATTAACATAGTCGTAGGCTTTCTCCAGGTCCACTTGCACACAATGCGTTTTTTCCCCTTTGTCCTCATTTCCTCAACACATTCATTGGCTATCAAAATTTCATCCAATTTTTTTTAATGAATAATTTCATCCAAAATTTGTCTATCTGTTACAAAAGCCCCTTAAGACGGTGAAGTGATGTAGCCATAATTTGTCTAATTCTTTTCGGAAGAACTTTTGCAATTATTTTAGACACTCCCAACAAGGCTTATCGACCTGAAATGTTTTGACCCAATTACTCCTTCCTTTTTAGGGAACAAAGCAAGGAATGTAGAGAGCTCATACTTTTATTAATCATTTCCCTCTCATGAAACTCATTAGGGATAAGTATTAAATCATGTTTCACCACTTCCCAATTATTCTTAGGAAAAGCAATTGTGAATCCATCTAGCCCAGAGCTTTATGATCCATTTCCAAAATATCCTTTAAAATTTTGTCATTATGAAAATGTCTTTCCAACCACACCGCCCTACCATCTGGAAGACTACCTCATTTTAGTCCTTCAACATACCTACAAGGGTTCGGGGGATATCCATAAAGTTTCTCAAAATAATCAATAAGGGATTGCTCAATAGTGTCAGGATCATCAACACATCTATCATCAACTTGAATATTGGTAATCAAATTCTTCATTCTCCTAAAGTTTGCCATTTTGTGAAAAAAATTTGGTATTGCCATCCACTTCCTCTAACTACCTGTATCTTGGTTTTTGTCTCCAACAAATTTCCTCATTCTAGAGAATTGATTTGAGATCCTTTTTCAGCTTGATCCTTTCCACCCTCTCAATTTCCTCCAAGTTCCTTGATTCCTCAATTCTATCTAAGATTTCCAAATCTAGTAAGATTTTTACTTCTGATTCATCAAGACTCCCAAACACCTCTTTGTTCCATGAATCTAACTTTGATTTGATAGATTGGAGCTTCTTCATAAATTTGAATCTTTCCCATCTTTCCTCTTGAGGAATAATCCACCAATCCAATATTGTATCATAGAAAGAAGGGTGAGTCAACCACATGTTCTCGAAACGAAAAGGAGAGGGTCTCTACGGGTATCGATTAGGGTTAACAAAAGTGGTGCATGATCGGACATCACTCTTGGGAGAGCAACATGGGAGAATTGACCAAATTGATCTTCCCATTCAATGGACATTAGAAATCTGTCCAACCTACAACAGATAAGAATTTCCTGCATAGTTGACCAAGTAAATCTAGAGTTCAAGGAGGATCACTAAAGCCACATTCGTTAATGAAACAATTGAATCTTCGCTTTGATCTGGTTATCCTACTCCTCCCTCTCTTTTCATTTGAGAATCGAATAACATTAAAGTCTCCACCAAGAAACCATGGACAATCCCATAAAGCTCCATGTCATTGAGTTCCAACCAAAAATCTTCACGGGCTCTTGGGTGAGATGGACCATAAATTGAAGACTCCATACCAATTCGTTGCTCTGGTTTCGGAATTTGATTGAGAGAGAGAGTAAGCCCCCGACATGTATTCCATGCATTCCACCACTTCAGAGTTCCAGATAATTACTTGAACCCCTGAAGCTCGTAAGGAGAGTCAAATGATCCGTTTACTCTCTAATAGACCAAACACTTCTTACCCATGACTGATCCATTACTTCCAATTTATTTTCCTGCAGCATAACTATATCTGCTTTGGCTTTTTGATCGTTTCTTTGACCAAAAGCCCCTTGCTAGCACTACCCAGGCCCCTAACATTCCAACTGATTATCTTCATTGGAAACTATTAGATCCCCTTCTTCTTGAACCTCTCATAGGCCTACAAGGTTTTTCCCACAAGAGAGAATCATCATTTATTCCACTAGATAACTTATTGAGTTCTCTCCAAACTCTGAATTATTAATTAGGTCTGTTACTACACTCATCCCTATTCATTTATTTAGTAGTGATACCCAATTGGGACTCCATACTGCATACCTCAGCCTCCCTTTTCTCCCTTACATCAGACTGGACAAGGGATTGCCTAGACACATTAATACCTACCAACTCACAACTTTCAGAAGGGAAGATAGTGGGATTGGGAAAAAGACTCACCTAGAGGATCCAGCTCCTCAATACCCTTGTGGCCTAACCCATGCAAATTCGCGTTGTCCTGTAGGATGGCTTGTGGAGTGGACAAACAGGTCTGACGGGAATGAGAAAGGGGGTGGGAATGGGAGATGTCATGGCAAGATGTGAATACATTAAAAAAACTTGCATACCTGATTTTTTACTTAAATTTTCGCAGATGGTGGTGTGCAACACTCATCCCTTTCCAGATTTAGACATTTGCAAAGGGAAGAAGCCTCCGTTGCCGAACCTTGAAGATATTGATCCACTACAACAGAAGATGGGTTCTCCTTTTGCATACCATAAAGCCATTTCATAATTGGGGAATTGGCAACACCCACTTCATCCAAGTGGTCCCTGCGGGAGAGATTGACGCTGCTGATTCCAGAGGGAGATCCATTGGTGTCCGAAGAGTCAGGTTCCTCAGCAGACAAAGTCTAGCTGAAGAAGATCTTCTTGCAAAATCTCGGGTTTGCCCTATGAGGTTCAGAGATCTTTTTGCTGCTGTTTACATTACCATCCAAGGCCCCTTTGCTACCAGCATTGAGTGCCAATTTGCTTGAAGACTAAAGGTTGGCCACTGTCCATGGGACTCGGAACATAGTTCTGTGAGATCTCCTCTCTCATAGAAGCTAGAGAGTGCGACGCTCTCCCTTCCGATAGGGAGCCTTCAATGGCCCGAAGCCTATTTCCAGGAAAAGAAACACAATCGTGTGTATAAGCCTTTGAACCTAGAGCCTTGCTAGAGACTTTTAGCAAAGAAGAGTTAGAACCAAAAACCCAATTGTCTGAAGATTAGTGGCCTTGTGTTGTCCATTCGATTAACTAGAGCATCATGGACTTTGGGATGACCAGTTGGAGAGTTTTGATCAAAGAAAAAGAGAAAAATAAGAGAGAAGAAGAAGAGATAGAGAAGAAGAAAGCGTAGGGGAAGAGAGAATACTTCACCCATACGGTAGGCCTTTTATTATATACTATAGGGTTACAAAAATACCCTTATACCCTTGTACATATACGTCTACACTCCCCTTCAAGCTAGGTGGTAAATATTAAAGAGACCCAGCTTGCGAATTAAGGAAGAAAACAAGTCACGGCTGAGACCCTTTGTAAAAACATCTGCAAGTTGATCTCCAGTTTTCACAAACGGGATACAAATAATGCTAGTAAGAAGTTTCTCCCTGATAAAATGACGATCAACTTCAACGTGTTTGGTCTGATCATGCTACATTGGGTTATGGGCGATGCTAATGGCAACCTTATTATCAGAAAAGAGGTGCATAGGTGAGGGGACAGGAAACCCAAGCTCAGAGAGAAGAAGACGTAACCACAAAAGCTCATAAACACCATGAACCATAGAACGGAATTCAGCCTCGGTAATGGAGCGGGTGACAACAGACTGTTTCTTGCTCCTCCAAGTAATTAAATTACCACCAACAAAAGTGCAATAACCAGAGGTAGAACGTCTATCTGTAATAGAGCCAGCCCAATCGGCATCAATATATCTTTCAATATAAAAGTCAGACTGTCGAGAGTATAAAAGGCCAACACTAGGACTGTTTGTAAGACATCGAAGAATACGATACACAACATCAAGATGCATGGTAGTAGGGGCATGCATAAACAGAATCACAACATTGACAGCATAAGTAACATCAGATCTGGTGATAGTGAGATAAATAAGTCGGCCTACAAGATGCTGATATTTGCTTGCATCAATAAGTCTGTCACCCACATCAGCGGTAAAACGATGATTAGGATCAATTGGTGTGTTAATAGGCTTACAAGTTGTCAGACTAGTCTCAACTAAAAGAACCAACGTATACTTCCGTTGAAAAACAAAAATACCCTTCTTGGACCGAGCCACCCCTAAACCTCAATACCTAAAAAATATCGTAAGTGTCTCAAGTCTTTAATTTCAAACTCCTGTGCTAACTGCAGTTTTAACTGAGAGATCTCCACCGGATCATTGTCAGTGAACAATCAAGGTAGTAAAATGAGCACCACTAGTACACTTGAAAAACAAAGTATGATCAGCTTGACTTTGACAATACCCAAACCGAAGTACGGCAAGTCGAAGCGTTCCAACCAAGCCCGAGAGGATTGTTTGAGACCATAAAGAGCCTTCTTCAACCTACACACCTTCCCTTTAGAGGAGAAAAGAATGAAACCAGGTGGAGGCCGCACGTAAACTTTATCAACTAAATCACCATGTAAAAAGGCATTTTTTACATCAAATTAGTGTAGAGGCCACCCCTTATTAGCAACAATAGAGATAAGCACACGAATAGAATTTAATTTAGTCATAGGTGCAAAGGTCTCTTGGTAATCAATCACATAGGTTTGGGTGTAGCCCTTGGCGACCAAACGAGCCTTATAGCGATCTACAGATCCATTGAGCTTCAACTTAACTGTGTATACCCATTTACACCCAGCATGAACTTTGTTTCGAGGAAGATTAACAAGTTTCCAAGTGCCATTCTTTTCAAGAGCAATCATTTCCTCTTGCATAGCAACCTTCTACTGCAGTTGAGAAAGAGCTTCTGCAACACTACGAGGGACAGACATAGAGGACAAAGTAAGAGCAAAAACACGATAGGATGGAGAGAGGGACTAATAAGCAAGGTTCAAAATATCGTTATCGCAACTCGTATCGCGGACCCGAGATACGGGTACGTCTCGCGTATCGCAGC
>JAOXJP010004848.1:0-18146 GCA_025762735.1 Platanus orientalis | reverse complement strand
ATATATATATATATATATATATATATATATATATATATATATATATATATATATATATATATATAACCAATAAAACGTGAAACCATGTGTGTTAATTTCTCTTTCAAACGAATCTAAGACAAAATAGGAATCACATGCACTATGCACGCTTGCATCCCCATTTCATGTCCTAATTGGATCAGTCCAGCAACTATTTTTGGAGTGCGATTGCGCTCAGAGTGGCTTTTCTCAAAATACTTGAACTTTGTATGGTCAATATGACCAACAATCTAATTGAGAAGTAATTTAATCTTGTGTTGTCTTATAGAAATTGTCATTGGAGAAATATGAGGGCATAATTGAACTTCATAACCATACTCCAAATCTCATCATTGAGTCTATCTACATCTTGGCTGATACATGTTCAACTAAGGGGTGTTTCCCACCTGCAAGATATCTGCATCTCCTTTCATGACACTTATGATGAAGACATTCATTGGGAGCCTGCTGCTTCTTTGGGGGGTTTTGACCATGTCAAAGCTCATAAGCTTTGTGGTGTCAAAACAACTAATGATCTGATGGAGCAATTGATTTCATCTTGTATTGGCCTAAACACATTCTCAGTGAAAGATTGTGACGGCATAAGTGAACTTTGGATTTATGCTCCACATCTCCCGTCATTGTATCTCTTGGCATGCAGTGACATAAGAGAAATTTGGATCCATGCTTCAAATCTCTTATCATTGGATCTCATTGCACCTTGGCCAATACATGCTCGGTGAGCGATGTTTCCTGCTTAGAACATGCCAGCACTGCATCTCTTTTTGTAACAATAGTGAGGAAGTCATTGCTTGGGAGGATGAAGTAGTCATGTTGATGGAGTTCCTTTAACAGTTGGATTGTATGAATATCCTTGACCTTCCTCAGTGTGAACTTTTTGCAAATATATATATATATATATTGAAGTACTACATCTATTCTACCATCAAATTGTCTTGATAAATTTTTAATAATAACAACATAATGTTTCGTTTAAATGAGTCTCATGCACCTCTTATTAAGATTCTCAGAAAGAATGTAACAATTGCAAGTATTTGTGACCATGAATTATTTTACCTTTTTTATTTCCCCTTTGGTTAAAAACTAGAGTTTCACATCTTTCTCTTACAAAGCACATAAATGATAAATGCATTAAACCTATTTACACCACTTTTACCCAAATGATCACCCCCTCCTACGAACAACATACAAACATGTATATATAGTAGAAACAACAGATCAAGTGGTACCGTAATTATGATACTATTGTAATATCATGTTATTCTCTAATTGTTATTCTTTTACATCTTGATTTATTTGGTTACTTGTTTTCTATTGAGTAGTATAAAATTTCAAGAGGGAACATGTCTCAACATCAATTTAAAAATCTAAAGAAGCTTTCAGTGCATGTGTGTTTTATCAATACAAATGTGGGTCATTTTTTCATGAAAAAGTTTCCTCATCTAAGGCTGTTAATGTCACTAAACTTTATAACCATCAATTTACTTAACTTCTTGTCATCTCCCTTGGAGAGAAAATATATTAATTCTCATTATTTTTTTTCTTTGCATGCATCAATTCCATACACTCACTAGTTAAGATTCCTGAGTTCTAAGTCACTGGATGAATTTTAATTTAGCCTCTTTAACTGCTATATTTAATGCTATAAGAATCCACATTTACTAACTTCTTGGGTGTAGATGCAACATCACTCTTAGGGAATGCCCTAACTATCCCTTGTCCATTCACGATTGCCACTCCCCTAGGTGATAATGCAACATGCCATTTATCGGGAACTTCCTCAATTCTTTTGATGTAATTTGAAACACTCCAACATCATGGAAGTCAAAAAAAGGGGAAGTGTTGACATTTTCTTTTTCATTCTAAATGATTTCTGTATACAAAAGAAATTTGCAATATTCTTTTGAATCAAATGAGACTGCCTATGATGCTTCTTTTCTTCCCAAGCATGGTGTTGAAGCTTCCAAAGCTTCTTATTAGCTTTCAAAATCTTCAAATAACATGCAAAACTTTAATATATATATTATCAGCTCTAGTAATTAGTAGATATATATTAAAAACATTCTTGAACTAAATTACCTTTTACATTTCATATAAAACATGTTTACAAATAGTATAATTTATTTGAGCGTTTAACAATACTTCACCTAAGCCACTGAAATGGAACATAACAATTGAGCCCAACCCAACGGGCTACAGGCCTATAAAGAGGCTGGGCCTGGTCTAAAATTTGGATGTTCTTAAAAGTTGGCCTCCAGGCCAATCCACGGACCCAAAGTGCAAAGCCCTATATGATGCTGACAATAAATATACCCAGTGGGCTAGCCAGCCCATTGATACCCCTAGAGTCTAGGTTTACATGAAGGAGATTTAGGGAGTGACTTTAGGAAAAATGGGTTTGAATCATCTCCAGTATGACTAAAGGGATATCATGCCATAGAAATCCACAACATAATGTATAACAAATGGTATTTCAGTAAACAGACATATTTATCTATGGTGCCTAAATAAAAGTTTGAATAAACTCTAGTATGATTATAAATTATACATGTACCCATCATCGTGTGACATGATGCTTGAGAAAGGGTGTCTCAATAAATACAAAAGGGTTAAAGGAGGGTGCTGCAGTAAATACATAATAGGTAGCTACAAATGTATTTACTAAAATACCCATGTTGAGCACCATGCCAACGATGTTGCTTGAATTATATCATATATCCCCAGTCAAACTATAGATGATTTGAAGCCTACCATGACATAGTTTGTAGACATCATGTCATTTGTTAATTGGTAGGAATTGAATCATTATAGTCTGAATGGAGAGATAACACCCCAATACGTAACCAACACATAAATACATATGTAATTTTTTATTATGTTTACTATAACACCCTCCTTTGACCCATTCATTTACGTAGACACCTTTTGTCAAGCATTTCTTGGCCTGAAATCTCTCCACTCACATTGGAAATTAGAAATCTAAATGGAAATTGGTGAGATTCAGACTCTGACAGGTACTGGAACAATGTCTCTTCATATTATAGATGATTGAAACAAGAAAGAGATTAAGAAATTAAGGGAAGAAAGTTGTATGTGGGACCCACTAACGCATTGAAAATATAGAGGATTTGTCAATATTAGGAAAATAATTTTTTTTTAAAAAATATTTAAGATATAACATAAAATAAAATTTTTTTTTGGTAAAAGGGAAAGAAATATTAAATGTACAAAATAATTGAAGCGGTAGAATTGAAGAGGAATGTAGACACAAATTTCATGCGTAAATCCACAACACGAAATAAATGTAACAAATTCAATAAATAAATATTTATGATAAAGAATGGGTACAATTTCTTTGATTTTTACACTCTTTTACTAAAAGAGTAAAACTTTTGATTCTTTGTCGATGGAATCTAAGGGCCTGATAGCGTGTTTCTTGAATTCAGGTGTTGATGATGTTTGACTATAGGAGAATCGCTTCTTTTCGTGGCTTCGCGTTTGATCCGAAAAGGAGAGAAACACCGTGAATCTCGCTCTTAGGGCCAGATTTGTGGTGTAGTTCTAAGATGCAAGAAGTCTTCTTCTCTCTAGCAACAAACTGTTGTTGATGGACAGACTGGAAAGTATGCCTTGAGTCTTCAAGCCTTTGGAGAGCTCTTTAGGAGTCTTCTTCTCTTCAAAGCTTCTTGCTTTAAGTCTTTAGCCCAAAGATCCCTTCTTTATGTAGGAGAAGGTATTTATAGACTTGGGGTTAGAATCTTGTCAAACCCTTGATTGGGTATTAATTGGATGCTCTTACCCATTTTAGTCTAAAAGAGTGATTACACATTCCTTGTTTGGAGAGAAGTGCGATTTATGGAATTATTTGTATTCCATGAGTGGCATAACCTTATTTACCTAAGAGAATTTATATTTGATTTTATTCAAATCTCTCTTAAGTGGGTCTCATGCAAACTGTTTGGGCTTGTTAATGGGCTTGAGACATGTGGGTTTGGTCTTTTGGATTGTTGTTTGAAACTCGGACTATAGGCTCAAATGGACTTGTCCTTTCAATTGGGCTTAATTTGTAAATTTAAAGCCCATGTATGACTTTTTGAGTCTTTGTGTGCATTTGTGAGGGTGTAAGCCCTTATTTGTAATTTGTACAAATTTAAGGTGTCTACAGATGCATAGTAGGCTAGAAACAAGTTGAAGCATTTTATCTCACCCCACATGTTCATTATGCAACTCCTTAATAATCTTCAACCGAAGATTAGAATCTAGCGCGCATAATTGATTCCCCTTAAAGAGAAATCCATCATGCATAAAGTAATCTGATCTAGCATATGTCAATACATCTTCCATAACACTTACAAAATATGGATCAATAGATAATAATTATTGAAAAGAATCAAAGCCAAGTATCTAAGTACGCATAATAGTGAGTAAAGAAGTCCAGAGATTAAGAGCATCCGCTACATGATTATGAACACCAGATTTATGATTGAGAATGAATGAAAATTGTTGTAAATACGCAACCCACTTGGCATGTAAAAAAGAAAGCTTATCTTGGCTATTGATATGTTTCAAAGCATCACGATCAGAGTATAAGACAAACTCATTATAAAGCAAGTAATGACGCCAATGCTTCAATTATTGAACCACAACATAAAAGTCAACATCATAGGTGCTATAATTTAGCTTAGCCCTATCCAACTTCTCACTGAAGAATGCAACAGGTCTACCATCCTAGCTTAGAATTGCTCCAATAACAACTTTTGAAGCATCACAATGTAATTCAAATTTTTGTACAAAGTTTGGAAAAATAAGAACTGATGTTGAAATCAACTTTTGTTTGATACGTAGGAAGGCAGTCTCAGCATCCTTAGACCATGAAAAATTTTCAGCCTTTATATAATATATAATTAGGGCCATAATGGAGCTGAAGTAGGGAATGAACCAGCGGTAAAAAGATGCTAGCCCATGAAAACTTCGCACTTTATGAAGGTTGGGTGGTCGTGGACACTACTTTATCGCCTCTATTTTTAGTTATCTAGAATAACACATGATTTGTCATAAAGGAGCACTTATTGAGTGCTATAAAAAGCTTTCCCTACATAAAACATACAAAACTTCTCGAAAATGCTGAATATGTATGTTATGGTTAGCACTGTAAACCAGGATATCATCAATGTAAACAACCACATAGGTACTAATGAAATGATGCAAAACCTGGTTCATAGCCCTCATAAATATGCTTTGTGCATTAGACAGAGTGAAAAACATCACTAGCCATTCATATAGACCTTTACGAGTCTTAAAAGTTGTCTTCCACTCATCACCTGGACGAATTTGGATCTAGTAGTTGCCACTCTTCAGGTCTAGCTTACTAAACATAGTAGCTTCATATAACTACTCTGATAAATCATCTAACCGTTGAATAGGAAAATGGTATTTCACTGTAATCTTATTAATAGCTTGACTGTCTACACATATACGCCAACTAACATCCTTCTTAGGTGTGAACAATGTAGTTATTGCACATAGGCTAAGATTCTCCCGGATATGATCCTTAGATAAGAGTCCTTCTATATGTCATCGAAGTTCCTCATGCTCCTTAGGGCCCATCCGATAATGGGGTCGATTGGGAAGATTAAAACCTGGTACCAAATCAATCTAGTGTTGTATGTTCCTTAAAGGTGGTAACTATTGGGTAGGTCGCTAGGGAACACATCTTGGAACTCCTCCAGGAGAGAATTGATATGCTCTAGAACCACAGTACTTTTCATATTATCCATCCCTACTAACATATAAACCATCTCAGATTGTTTCATCTCTCCTACAAACTTGTGTAATGATAGGAGATTGAAATTCTCCCTATCTGGTGGTTTCGGTGTAGTCTCCTTGGAGGGCATAAGAACAATGTGGGTAGAATCCCACATAAAACTATAAGTATTTTTGTGACCATCACGGGTAAGACACCTATCAAATTGTCAAGGTCTACCCAACAGACAAACATCCATATTGACAACATCACACCATGTTTTATCCATATACTTAGAGCCAATAGAAAAATTCACCAAGTAACATTTAGAAACTTTTACCTCAGTTCCCTTCTTGAGCCATGATAATAACGTGTATGGATGTGGATGTGGTGTGGTGTCCAGTTTCAGCTTTTGAACCACTTCTTTTGGCACCACATTCTCACAACTTCCAGAATCAATGACAAGGTAGCAAACCTTTTCCCCAATAGTGCAAGTTGAATGAAAGATATTCTTCCAAAGCTAACTCTCTCCATCTATTGTTTTTGGGGTGAAACACACCCTTTTCACGACTAATGATTGGCCTTAATCACCTACAACATACTCCTCTTGTTGAGGATTAGCATCACCGATGTCGAATTCAGGATCTTGCTCAAGGTCACCAAGTTGTTCATCATCAACAACATCAGTTTCTACAAATAAAATTTTCCTGTACGATCACCTTTTCGGCATTTGGTGTATCTATGCCTAGTTCACCACATTTGAAGCACTTTTGTGTGCCTGAGGTTAAAGCCTAGTTCATCGGACTAGAGCTAACTGGCTTACTAGTAACACCTTGTTGCCTTATTGTACGGATCCATGGTTGAGTGCTAATATGGTTTTGGCCAATTGGATTGCTACCAGGTCCTCTTTGGCTCATTTTCCACTCGAGATGTACTACTTGTTGATGCACTTCAAAAACTGGGAAAGGGTCAAATAAGTTCAAGGTATCTTGGAACTATTGTTGTAGACCTCCAATATATCGAGACACCAATTGCTTCTTTGTGTCAGCTAAATCATTGCGAGTAACCAATTGGTAAAACTCTTTGGTATACTCATCAACCATACTCGTGCCTTACCGTAAATTTTGGAGTCATTGGTACAACACCCTTGTGTAGCTATGCGATAAAAATGTTTCACGCATATGTTTCTTAAGTTTTTCCCATGATTCTAGCTATGTCTTGCCACGTCGGGCCTGGGCAACCTTAGTTTGCTGCCACCAAGCAATGATTCTCTCACAAAACCTCGTCGTAACCAATTGAACACGCTTATCATCACGCTTGTGTACTTTATCTAGCAAAACTTCAGGACTACTAGTATGTTTCCTCGACATAGTGTAGGAAAATCAACGCTAGCTCTAATACCAGCTGATGTAGCACGAGTGTAGGGGATGAATCTCACCAACAGATTGGGAACAACCTTCCATAAACCTAATAATTTTTAAACTGAAAATAGTAGGAACATGGACTTATTGATTTTTCTTACAAGAAAATACCAAGAATTAAATAGAGAAAAAATCTTAATAGCATAAAACTCAATTCAGTAATTCAATGACTATCCGATTTGATCACAATGGAGACCTTATATAGCCAAAACCCTAAAACCCAAAATGAAAACTTTCTAAACAATTTCAATTCCCTACTACAATAGGAATTGCTAAAAAGAAGAAAAAAATTACTAAAAATGGAAAAAAATATATACCTAGAACCACTCCAATATACTTAAAATAAATATTTAAGATATTCCTAAGAAATTCTCATCAAATATCCTCCAAACTATGCGTCAATTGGAGTTTCCTGAAATAGCAAAAAATGACCATTTGAGGGTCTAAATGATGGAATTTTGGTATTCCTAAACTGCAAACTAAATAATTGTTTGGGAAGTCATGGAACTCGCTGAGCCGGTCGTTTTGAGTACTCGTGGGTCGCGATTGAACATCGGAAGCAAAAGTAATGGCCGTTCAAAGATTAGGACCCAATTTTGACTTCGTATGATCAAGATGTTCTATGAACCAGTTTGCAACTTGTTGCTAGGTTCATTTTTTTATAGATAAACAATAGTGGTTAATTTATTAATAGGTGAAGACGAGTTTTGAACATAGGTCTGTGGTAAAACACCCATAGACTTTACCAACTTAACAAGTTGGCATCTTCTTCTTCTAGGTTCTTCATTATATATAGACATCACAAGATATAAATTGACATTTGTTTACACTTAAAAGTTTCCTAATATTATTAGAAATCTTTCTAAAATTGAATAAAGAATAATTCTTACAACTAAAAATGGTATGTGCCAATGGATAATGTCAGTCTTCATGATTTTCTCATTCACATCTTCCTTAAATGATTAGAAGTCTTGTTGTATCTTCCTTAAAGAACTAGGAGTTTTGTTATGTGCTTAGGTGGTTGTCAATCTCCACCTAACTTCCTTGATATCTTCCTTAAATGATTAGGATTAAATCTCCAAGAATATCCCTCTGTATCTTATACGATTAAGAATCCTTGAAAGTATCCTTGAGAGGATCTTTCTCCATAAACCATAATAAAAGATTTCACATATTTAGCCTCGATATGGCCAAAACTAAGAATATGTCATTTAGACATTATTGTGTGTACTCCAAAGGCATTGATCACATGTTCATTCTTGCTTGTATTCGGCTCTTCCTTTTTGTAGTGCTACTTAAATGGTTATGTACTTAAAGTTGCACTTCTCATCCATGAGTGGGGTGTGCCGGTGCAACTGTGGCTTTCAACTATAGGCCTATGGCCCACAGTTATAGAAGTCATTGCTCTCTGTTGATTGATCATAGCCAGATATCTCAAGCTCTTATCTCCCAATGCTCAGTAAGGATAATAGGACTTTGTTGTGAGGTTGTTCTGGATTTAACCCAAAAGCAGTAAAAAGTGCAAGATGTTTGTGCGATCTAGAGAGTTTTGGAGTTTAATTCATGATAAGAAGTGAAGTTTATTGGGATTCATGATATTATATATAGTCTTGTTTGTAGGACTTTGTGAAAGAATTTTTTGGGTTATGAGAGAGATTTCATTTTTTGGGGATTTGGGAAAACTTTATGTTCTTTGCAATCTTCATTGTAGTAAAAGCTTTTTAATGTTTTTGCCTGAAGATGTTGGCAATCTTGTTGAACCACTTAAATTCTTGTGTTTTGTGTGATTGTTTTTTTTTTGTATTTTTGTTTTCTCGTTCCATTTCATGTGCCATTAATCCGAATCTGATTCATTTTATCATAATAGACTTCCATATTACTGATGACTCCTAAAGATAATGTTAATGAAGTGTCATACCTAAGCATGAAAAGAAAGGTAATTGAACTTATATATAACGTATAAAGCAAAACCTTTATATAATAAATGATTATGTGTGTTTCTACGTGAATCCAATTTCATTCATTCCAAAACCTTGAGGTTGAAGCATATATAAGCTTTGCTAAAAGTAAACCAAGAAGGAAAAAAGAAATAATTTAGGAATTTCAGATATCAAAGAGGAGCAGAGCCTAAGAAAACTAGCCTAGGTGGTGCAAAATGAGGCATAAGGAACCAACATGCTTGTATCAGGAGTGAAACGGTAGACAAGAGAAGAAGATTCATGATGAAAAAACTAAAAAGAAGACATGTTTATGGATTGATTTACCATTAATACAATGCCTCTAGCTAGTCAATTAAGAAGGTAAAGATTGACACTAAATCATATCCATTGTTAATCATATATTTATGATTTTAAGAACATTTTTCATGTGTTTGAACATGCTAACGTGATACACCAAGTTGGTATTGGTGTCAATGCTGTGTTGATGAGTCGTAATGATGTGTAATCCATGATGCCTAAATGGATGAGATGAAGGTGGTTGTAAAGGGGTCTCCATAGACCGAATGTAATGGCCTCTTGGTGGAACCGTGGAACGTGTTGGGACTCTTGGGCCTCTTTTGTAGACTGTGTTGAGCCTCAAGGAATCAAATGTATTGGGCCTTGGCCAAAGGTTTTGGTACTCTGTGGGCCAAAAGTATTGGGCCTCTAGTGTCGACTTTCTTGAGCCTCTTGGCCTGAATGTGTTAAATAAACCTCTCTGGGCCAAATGTATTGGTCCTCTATGGGTTAAATGAATAGGAAAATTTTCCAGTTTCCCTGCATCCATGATCTTGCGAAGCATGATAAGATCATGCCTGAGTTTTGTTAGCCAAAGAACGTGATTGATATTTGACAAAGCTATCAACAATCTTACCAAAAAACAGAAAAAAAGAAATAGATTCTTTTGTAAAGCTAAAGATAATGGAGATAATTAAGATCTTGGTTTAACATAGTTGTATCGGAATCTGCTTATTGTATCCTAATGATTGGTTTTAAAAGGAAGTCTTGGTAGTTGGTTGAACGAGTCCGGATCTACTGACTGTAGTTCCCACCAATCCCTGTCTGCCACTTAAGAGACCTTAACTCACATGACACTGTGAGAGTTTAACCATATCTACTTAGATTCAAATTTTCTTAATATTTTTTAATTAAGGAATTTAGTAGCCTAATGATTTTTTCTCTTAATCGATACAAAAAAGGGTAAGTCTCCAAATCTTCCTCTTTATTATGTTAATCATTCTCTTCTCTCTCTCTCTCTTTTGCTAATCAAAAAACCTTAAAGATATAGTAATAGTTCTCCCCAAAATAATAGGTATTATCAACTTTCTTTGGATATACGAATCCAAAAGGGACGGTGTCACGTGTCTATTAACTGTTGAGCTGGAATTGAATCAGAAGTCTTTATTGTGAGGGATTTGTGGAGTCAAGGTAGTTTGAATTTTTGTTTGTGTGAAGTCAAGAGTCAATATAGGGTTAGTCGAGTAATGGTTAGTCAAGGCTGTAGGTTATTGAGTCAAACGTTATCATGAGTAGGTTGTTGACTCAAATGTTATTAGATTTCTCAACTCACTGCCTCGATTAACCAATTCAAGGGAACTCAAGAATCATAACACCAGATCCTTGATGAGCTGGTTCAACAATTAGAGGCTTTAGCCACAAGCTATGAGATGTTGAACATCAGGCTTCAACCCGAATAAGGTAACCATTCTACTAGACAATTCATTACTCACCAACCCAACAATCTCCGTGTTGACTCTATAGGAATTCAAACCAGATCAATCCAATTGGATTTTCTTAGGTTCAATGGAAATGATCCATCTAATTGAATCTATAAAGCCCAACAAGTTTTCTCCTATCACTAGGTTCCAGTATAACAATGTTTACTGATTGTCTCCTTCCATATGGAAGGTGAGCCCTTCCTTGGTATAAATGAATGAAAAATTCAGGATCCTTGATTGGTTGGGATACCTTTGCAAAGGCCTTTGAAACCCAGTTTATTCCTACAGAGTATGATTATCCAATGGAAACTCTCATCAAACTTCATCAATCGGTCATTGTAGATGAGTATCAAACCTAATTTAAGGTTGTAACCAATCATACTGAAGGCTTGATTGAATCTTTCATGATACATTGTTTCTTAAGTAGTCTTAAGGAAGATATTCGATACATCATAAAGATGTTTAAGATGACCACTTTATTTGCTACCTTTGGGTTATCACGTTTACAAGAAGAGAAACTTAGTGTCCAATATCAGGTCAATCATTTAGATTATCTCAAACCAGTTACAATATTTCTTAAGTCTTCATTTGAATTTCCACCCATTAAACGATTTACACTAAATGAAGCTCAAGAGAGATGTGCACATGGGTTGTGGTATTACTGATGAAAAATTTTCATCCAAGTTGTAGATGCAAGGTATAGAAACTTTTCTTAATTGAAGGACTGGATGAATACGATCCTACGGCTCATGTGGAACAAAAAGAATGGACAAAGTATCAAGATTTACTTAGATGACAGACTTACATTTTTTTATTAAAACCTAGAGGACAAGGTTTTTTCAAGGGAAAGGGAATGTCACGTGTCTGTTAGTTGTTGAGTTAGAGTTAAATAATAATTCTTCAGTGTGAGGGATTTGTGGAGTCAAGGTACTTTGATTTTTGTTTGTGTGAAGTCAAGAGTTAAAATAGGATTAATTGAGTAATGGTAGTCAAGGTTGTACACTGTTGAGTGAAACGTTATCATGAGTAGGTTGTTTATTCAAATGTTATTAGATAAGTTTAGTTGAGTCGATTGAGTAGATATCGCATGAAGAAGTTGTGTGAGTTGTATTTAAACAACTGAATATGAATGTAGGAGATAACAATCATCCCTTTTATGTAATCTTTCAAATTGGAGGACATGCTCCCTTGAAGAAGCAACATGTTCTATATATGTCTTCTCTATGCCATCAAGGAAAAATCCCATTGGGAATGTTGCACCTGGATAATCTCCAACGTACAATAAAAGGATGTGGAAAGGATTGTTAGCAAGATAATGAAAAGGAAGAAGGGGAAGGAGGGTATGGAGGAGAAGACCATAGAGTGGAAGATGAAAGCAAGGAGCAGGGCAGCAAGATCCATAAGGATCCATAAAAGATTCCACTTCGGAAGCCTTATGCCATAGTATTATTTGTTGGTGCATTGCTAATCCAACCTGCTCTTTGGATCATGGGAATTTTTTTATTATTATTAGCAAAAGAGAGTGAAAAGAGAGATTAGAAGAAATGATAGGGCTATCAATCGGGCCAGGTTGGGCCGGGCTAAGGTCAATCTAAACCCAGGCGAAAGAGAAATTCTTGAGCCTAAGCCCGGTCTAATTTAATAAATCATGCTTCAGGCTAAGTTCGGGTTGGCCTAAAATTAACAACTTAATGAAAAATTTTAGATTTAGTTGAGACCCATGGGCTTTAAAATTCAATTTTATGAAACATATCAAATTGAGTTGGGGATCATGCGATTTAAAAATTAAATTTATAAAACAAACCATCCAAAATTTATATATCTCAAGATGGGCTTTGGGTTAGAGTCACTCAAATTAAGAAAAGATATTCACTCATGTATTAAGATCACACTAAATTTTGGGCCCCTTATTAGATATAAACTTTAGGTTGGGCCAAACCAAGCTTAAAAAGGCTCGGACCCAAGCCCAGCCCAAAGATCACTTTGTGCCTAATGCTTAGGCTCGAGCCCAACTTAACCCGAAGTTCAACTTGCATACTCCTCTCATTCTTCAGGTCGGTCAAGTTAGGATTTGGGTCAACCCAAAGAAAGGGACATTAATAATTGTGAGAAAAGTATTGTTTTTTGATCACTCTAGATTCTATGTACGCAAAATCCGGGTACAATGCGTGCATAGGGACCTAGGAACACTCACATCAACATTAAAAAGTGATTTGTATTTTTTAGGGCGTATACTTATCACTTTTCAATACTGATGTGAGTGTTCCTAGGCACCTGCACACACATTATGCACTGATTTTATGTGCACAGAAGTCTAACCACTTTTTGAGACTTTCTTAATTTGGTATCCATTTGAGAGAAAATTGCTAAAAAAACAACTATTTTCTTAAAAAAGTATTAAGAAAAATTAACTTAAACGACACTAAACTCACCGTGTCATGTAAATTAAGGTATCTTATGTGGCAAGCTAGGATTGGTTACCCAACAGATTTGCTGGGTACCTATACCTAGCAAATTCGGACTCAGTTGAACCTATTCAAAGTTGGTAAAAATAGGAATTAAAAATAGCATGAGTTGAGATATCATACATGCTTTTGGGAGAACATTTTTTTCTTCTTTTCGTTCATTAGAAACTTAGTTTTTTTTTCTTCTCTCCCCACCTTCTTTTGTTTTTTTGGTAAAATTTCTTCTCTTCCTTGTGCTTGGTGATTTTACTTTTTTGATTCTGTACCATATTACAACCCAGGCTTAGCCGCTTAGGTGAGCCAAGTAATGCCAAGCTTGAACCTTAGCATGGAGAATCCTTAACTAGTTTAGCCAAGTTTGAGAATAAATTCTTTCATGAGCTTCAGGCAAACCTAAGCCCAACCATAAGCTCAGCCTATTTATGGACCTACTGATAGCCTCACGGGCTTGATTTCGGATTTGTTGAAGTGGAAACTTCACCAAATCCATGAAGTTTCTTGCTTTGTGTGACACTTGCACAACCATATGTTAACAGCTGGTTAAAGCTTCTCCACCTCACTTCCTCCTTCCTCAGGTTTTCTGTTATGCGGAAACGAAGATCTGTGATCATATACAACAAACAAGAAGGGAGAAAAAAATATAAAGCAAAAAACAATCACACACAAAAACAAAATGATTTACGTGGTTTGACTTGAAGCCTATGTCCATGGGATAAACTGGAGAAAAGCTTTCACTATGATCGAAGAACAGAGATTACAATGAATAGTGTAGTGGCACAGAAAATTAGAAACCCCAAATATAAACCCCCGAAACCCTAATCTGAATGTGTCAGATCTAACCCTAAAGTGAATACAAAACAGGTCATATTTGGATTTTTCGGGTTATCATTCCCGGGTTATGTCTTGGGTTGAATACAAGACATAAACCCAACATTTTCCGATGTCAACGCATGCCACTAACGATGCTGACAATACCAACGAAGATGAAGACGACGAAGCTATTATGCATTTAACATCTGTTCCAACGTTCCAACATCCCTCCCTTCGGCTAAAAACTCCCCATTTCCATTGGGTTCAATGAAATGTAGCTCAACCAAGTTCCATGCTCTTGAATTCATCCCAAAAAAAAAAGCCAAGGGTTCCATGATGTTGAAGAACGTTCTCTACAACAAAAGCCATGGAAAACAACAAAACCCCCTTCGTCAACATTACCAAACTAGAGCACTTGATAACTCTCAAAACCAAGACAGATTTTCTCCACTAAAGCTCTGTATCTATGGAAAAACTCCACCTTAACTCCAACCTCTCCGATCTACTCGCAACAATACAATAGTATCCTTATATATTAGAGCTTTTATAGTATATTAATCAAACAAACCTAGCCTCTCTCTTTTTTTTATTTTTTTTCATATTCTTCAAGAAAAGGATCAATAAAGTAGTTCTAGAAGTAGGGTTATGATTGATGATGTGAACATCGACTTGTGATTTGGAAATTAATTACTAAGAGATTTTGGAGTTCTTCACCATCAGCGGCGTAGGCGGGGATTTGAGGCTAGCCAGGTCTATTAATTCTAGGACCAGCCCACCTTTGCCCAAATTCAGTCTTACGTAATTGAAGAATTGTCAACCAGCCAAGCTTTGCCGAGTTCAGTTCAGGTTTGTCACATGAGCACCAGGCTCATCACCAGCCTGGGATGCTGGGCTTAGCTCACCAAACTCATGTTACTACTTCAGGTCCTAATCTTGAAGCTGAATAGCCCATAAGCCGAATCTACTCCTAAAGACTAAAGATATAATTAGTTGAAACAGGCCCAACATCCTAGATTCCTATATTATATCTATATAAATCATGTATAACTATATTTCTAACCTGTTTGGCAGCCACCTGTAATCTAATCATTTCATTTTAAATTCCTAATGCATAGCAATGAGATGATGCATTGGAATGAACTCATTAAAATTCATACTGATTTGTTAAATAAAATTTGAAATATATCATCGCAGGTTTTCCTATAAAATGAAATGACTTATGTTATCAAATACAAATCACTGCAAATATGAATGAATTCATTATAATCTAAACTTTTTTGGCTTCATATTCCTTGGAAAACTCAAATGAAATGATTTCATTACAGGTGATTGCCAAACACAGACTTAATGTTTAAATATATAATATGATAAGTTATATATATATATATATATATATATATATATATATATATATATATATATATATAAGACCCTTAACAAGTCAAGCCTTTAGCAAGCCAAGCCTAGTGCAGCTTGACTTAGGCTTAGTTAGCTAAATGAGCCCCATTGGAGATTCAGGCTCAGCTCATGATGAATCGAGCTAGCTTGTGGCATTGACAACCCAATGTAATTGTGTCCCTCCCAGCTCATCCAGCAAGAAAATTTAGTTTTAAGGTGGAGCCTCTGGTTGGGCCTTAACTCGCTGAGCCTGCTCAATCTGAATCTATCCCGTGAATTCCAGCTGTTTCGGACCACGAGCAAAAGAGCATCTTTTTGTTGGGTGGAGGCTAGGAAAGCGAGTCTAGTAGTTAGATGTTGGAACATGAATGACGGGAATTGAACCTAGTTCTGTGATACCAACCCCCACAGGCTACCAACTTAACAACCTAGCATCTTCAAACACAACAAAAAGAACAACTATGGACAGAGTACTCCTTAAAGATTATTGCTGCAAATCTCATTGAAACCAGCCGATATCATCAAAATTATCTATCCATCCAAGGTGAAATCGAGAGAATGCACTACTACTTGCGGGGACAGACGTCAACGCAAATCATTGCGGAATTGCTACCTATGCGGTTTAAAACCCCAACCTCTCCCTGGGAGATTATTCTTTGAAAATCTAAGAAAAAGGGTGTCACTGGCACAAACATTCTGTCTATAAGAAAGAGAGCAAAAGGAAAATAATTTTGCCTCATTAAAGCCTAAGATCTCTCTCGCTCTCTCTCTCTCTGAGAAGCGCATGCCTTCCCAAAGAACATAAATAATTGATGTAGGTTTCCAATATGTCCGACGTAGAAGGAGGCCCACTTGATTGTCTCTACACACAGAAGATAATGATGGTGTTATCTGCATGGGGGTAAGGCGTGAAGACTGCACTCATGTGACCACATGAGCGTATCTCCACACCTCACTCACCATTCCAAGCGTGCGAGTATTTAACTCTGATGAGAAGGGTAAACGGGGGGTGTGGATACTCTTCTGTAAATTTCCTTGAAACAAAACTAAAAAAAAAAAAAAATTAAAACTAGAGAACGAAAGCGTGTGTCCTGTGTGTTGAGGAAAAGGAAAAATAAAAGCAAAAGGTTATTCGTCTCCCAATAAGTGGAAGTGGATTTCTCTTAAGCTTTAGACTTTCTCTTGCATCAATGCAAGGCAGAGAATCCATCGTCTCGTCAAAGTAGAATGCAACACACCGAAAAGAAAGGCAAATAAATAAAGGAGGGTATGAGTAGCAACAACAAAGAGAACATTCAAAGAGAATTGAGATGGTGGTGAGACATTAAAGCTATTTGGCTTCTTCTTGTTGTTCTCTTTATAGCTAGAAAATGACTTGTCTTTTCTCATCCTTTTAATATCTTCCAAAAAAAGATGAATATCACAAAGGTTCCTTATTCTGTTCATACATTTAAAGGAAGAACTATATATTATAGTGACATTATTTATTTACCGATCATTTAATTAATTTTTTACCCAAAAAAAAATCATTTAATGAATTTTGTCTTGCTTGTGAACTTTTTCCTTTTGGATATTTGCCATTAATCAGGATAAGTTTCCATTATCCCTTGTTGTGTTTCCAAAATCGCACAAATTAGATTAACTCGATCATCCAATGGGTCAATTTTAGGTTGGATTGTCACTTATTAAATTGCAGGTTAGTCCCACATGATATTATCCTAATTACAAGAAGAATTTATCTCCTTAGTTATAGAGATAACTTATAGTAATAGATTCAATTTGTCTTCTTGACCTTGCTTATTTTTAATTTGAGCTATTTGTTATGTTTTATTCTTTATTTACTTATTGGTAAATTATTATTTGTAATGTTTGAGAATGACCCATCGTGCCAACTTGTGATATGGTTGCAGACCGTTCGGAAATTAGTGTTGTGGCTTAATAGTAAGACAAAGAGAAAAATAACTTGGAATATTAAACTCTCTAAGAAAGTACGGTTAGAGAAAATTAATTGTTGTAATCTTTGATACAAGTTTTGATGTTGTATAACTTAGAGCACATATCCAGAGGAGTCAGGAGACTCAAGACCCACCACCTGAAGATACCTTCAAAGATCTTTCTTAGGCCAAAAGTCAACCTCAATGGATAATCCGGGCCGTCCTTTCGTTACATCATCCCATCAGATTAGGCTGTTGAGGTCTCCTCAATAAGAAGGGTTTCGACCTCTGCATATGTGCCACGTGTAGAATAAAACAGTGCAAAAGTTCAATTCATGTGATATCAGGTAGCATGGCCTGCTACAAATATTAATTGCGTTGGTGATTACTGAAAAGGAAGAGGGAGGGAGGGGGTGCATTAGGGAGATTAGGATGTTAAAGGTGTTTTACATGGAGGAGGGTCTTTCTTGGTTGGTGAGGAAGTGATTGCTGGGCTTTTTTCCTAGAGACTTCCTGTCTGTGTTCCCATTAGTTTGAGATTGAGACAATGAAGTTAAAAAGGTCAAGATTTGAAGGGAAAAAAAAAAAGTGGGGGAGGGGTGGGGGGCAGTGGAGGGGAATGAAGAATTGGATTTCGGT
>JAOXJP010004837.1:0-18146 GCA_025762735.1 Platanus orientalis | reverse complement strand
AAAGATAGCCCTTGAGGTTAGTGAGCCACAGGTTCTGATTGTGCATGAGTTCGATGCCCGAGCTGAAAGTTATGCTCCGAGCCTTAAATTGTCTTACGACGAATACTGCCTGGACCCGTGACTGGTTTTTTCTAAATTTGGATGGAGAGTGTTTACAATTATGGTTGCTTGGGCTCTAGACTTGCAATGCCCTAGGACTTGACAAGCTGAGGATCTGGTCCTTGGTAGATTTTTGAGAGATTTCTAAACAGGGGTCATCTGATCGAGGAGCATGGCTTGGGTTATCAAAGAACTGAGCTGATAAGTGGTGTAGGGTTTGAGGAAAGGTTTCTCTATTGGGGCATTTATCAAAGATCTCAAAAAAACAAAGAGAATGAATCTGACCTTGATGGATTTAGCTCTCCAGAGAGCTTTCGGGAGCTCTTTGAGTGCCCATGGCTAATATAGGTGTGTTTATGGTATTCTAGAGATGGATTGGGGCAATTGGGGGGCATTGTGCCCTCTGAGATTTTCTTTGGAAAGATTTAGAGCTCCTGAGAGTATGGCCACTGACTGGGTGAGTTTCTGATTTGTATTGAGCCTTTAGGGTTTTTCCCATGGTTTGATTTAGGGGAGAAATAATGTGTTTTAAGGATGTGGGGGTAAAATGGTAATTTTCTTACCCTTTTGTGACCCAATATGGGAATATTGATGAGGGTCAGAGAATCCTGGAAAACATGAGCTCCATAGCCTGTGGTTTGAGTTTTTAGTGGTGTAGGGGTAAAATGGTCATTTACCAATCTTTTGGGATTTTACGCTAGAGGTCTCGTGAAAAGTAGTTAAGACCTAGGTGCCTTCTTTGTAGAAAACATTTGAGAAATTGTGGAGAAAATGGTTTCAAATAGGGTTGATTTAACCTTTAGGGGATGTAGGGGTAGAAAGATAATTTGCCAGCCTTTCGATGCTTCAATGTGGGAAAGCTTATGAAGGTTGGCAAATTGAAGTCAAGGTGTTCTTGTTGATGTAAAGAAGTTGAAAATTAGAGTTCGATCAAGTCTGATTTGAACTCCTGAGGATGTAGGGGTAAAATGGTAATTTGCCAGCATTTCGATGCTTTAATGTGGGAAGGCTTATGAAGGTTGGCAAATTCAAAATGATGATGGTTTAGAGTATTTTTATTGTGTTCACAACCAGAATGTCCATTGAGAATGCCTACCTATTCAAAGTTCAGGGGTGTTTAGACCTTAGTTCTATCCCATGTTGTAATGAAACCATCTGAGCCTTGAGTCAAAATTTGGGTGCTGATAGATGCCCCTCCTTTGGTATGTATGGCGCAGCCATGCGTAGCAATGGGAGAAGCTCCTAAATTTTAACTTGGTAAAAGTATTACTTTCGCTTTTGAAATTTGTCTTAGATCCTACCCGCACCAAGACAGTGATTGGAATCGGTGTGGCGCCGGCCTACACCACTCTGATGCTCAAATTAGTGATTAGAGTTTTTAAAGAAAAGATCCCTGAGTTCTTTCCTTGGGTTATTTTCACATACCTTCATCTTTGGGGTTCCTCCCTTTATATAAGGGTCCTCTAGGTAGATACAGGTAGTATATCTGGGCTCTGTACAAGCGGGTGGTCATGTTAGGAATATTCCTCGAGTTAGTTAGTTGAACGTGGTTAAGTGGTGTACATGTTAGCATCTGATTGATTGTTCACCTACATCACTCTACACCTTGTAACCGTCTTTCTATCTTGATGGCGGTCGACACCTATCACTCGATCAACTCATTCATTATGTTAGTTGGTCGACTCGGTCATCATGCCGCTTGGTTAGTTCAATAATTATGGACAATCATGTGCTCTTCTTGGTTGCTTATTACTATTCCTCGGTTTATTGGATGGCTTATAGATGTCATGCGATTATTGGGCTTGTAGCACTCTTCCTAAAACGATCATCAGGATTATAGTCAGCCCCACACTCGTATTATCCTATCATCAATTGGGAGCTTGGTATATGCGACCATCTATTTGAACTGGGGGGTTACCCAATAATTTGTAGATTGGTTGAATCAGGATGGTTTGCTCAGTCAATCGGCTCAATCCACTCGAGCCCAAATTCCTCATCATCACCGCCAATCTAACTAAAACCAATTAGTGATAAGAGAAGACAAATTCAATTTTTTACGTCATTAGGCATCACACTCGCAAGCTTGTTTTTAGAGTGGTCGTAGGGAGTGGCTTTGTGGAATCCACCAATAATCCTTCCTTTGCGAATGACGGTCCCACGACTCAAACTCGTAACCTTTAGCTCTGATACTAATTGTTGGACCTTGAGCTGCCAATATATTTAAAACCAATTGATGATAAAAGAAGGCAAATTCAATTTTCTTATGATATTCAATGTCACACTTATAGGCTTGTTTCTAGAGTGGTCACAAGGAGAAGCAATATAGAATCCACCAATAGACATGTCACATAATGACAAATAGACAAAGAAGGAATGTAAGATCACTTACTTTCAAAATGGGAGCAAATATCCTGGACAAGATATTTAGTGTCCAAGATGGTGTCTAGGACACCAACAAACATCATATGGAATAAAATGGGTTGGAATTTGAAATTTCATCTAATTGTTGCTCGTTTTATTCCTTGTGAAGTCCCATGGTGTCCTGGACAGAACATTTATTTCTTTCTAGACTAAGACAATGAGAAGCCCGATTCACTTCTTTGGCCACTGATTCACTTTAATAAATCAAAGGCAATAATTATCTGAAATACGAGGTTTAACAGGTCAAAGTACATGATTTTATCATAAAACCATATGCTTTTGATTGTTTCTTAATAGATTCCATTTCTATTGTATCAAACTGAAGTGGGGGTTAATTCCAATCAAACCCCAGCCCACTACTTAGTCGAGTTTAATTTTCAAAGTAGTATTTGTGGACTATTGTTTAAGAAATCATAGAATGAAGCATTCTTAGCTTTCAATCAGTGTTGATAAGCTCCTAAACCAAAGATTGAATGGGCCATGTCTAAAATACATAATGGGCCACAAGATCAATATGGTTAAATGAATCTTGACCGTCTGATCTACAGTTTATTTTTTAGCTTCACTAAAAGAAATTAGCTTCACTAAAAGAAATTTTGACCGTCCAATAATTGCAGTGAAAATACACAATTGTGATCATGGTATCAAATTTCTTATATGTCTCCCAACATATGTCAATGTCTACCATGACCAACACGACATATTCCTATACCAACACGAAACATTAAATACATTATAAAAATTAATTTTTGGTGAACATGATTTACGATGTTGATGTGTTAAGCGAATATTCCCCTTTCACAGTGTATTATTTCCTAATGTCAACATTGTATTGTTATGATAAAAATTTATATGAAAAATAATAAATTCCAAAGAAAGTTAAAGGAGGGAGAGAAAGAAAGAGAAGAGAAGAAATAAGAAAATGAAGAGAATCTACTTGTTTCCTTCTGTTTATACGGTTAGATTATAATATGTTTGTCAACCATTATGTATGCATGTGCACTTTTAAAGAATATTAAAAGACAAGTGTACTAAAATAGGCTATCATTCTTTATAAATCTATTTGTTCCCTTATGCATATGTAGTTAGATTAGAATATGTTTACTGAGTTTCCACGATTGTTACAATATTTCTTTATGATATTTCTGACATTTCTGATATATGTCTTATTTTGGCCTGATTGACATTTCCACAGACATTGACATTTAGAACCTTGATTGTGATCACATGATTAAGCTAATTTTTGGTCCAAAAATATATGATCTGAAACCTAATTCAATGGTGGGTCCTAATTTTTTACATTTCTCTACATGAGACATGTGTCCAGATTGTTCTAAGGGTCCTCCAACACAAAATCTAGCTTTTCGCTTAGGCCTTGTTTGTTACAAGGTAAACCATGGGAAAATGAGGGAAAAGTAAAACCACCAAAAGAAAATGAGAGAATTGGAAAGAAAAGTCATTGTTCATTTCTTTCCCTTCCCCTCTTATTCCTACCGTTTTGGTAGGAATAGGTGAGTAAGCAAATATATAAAGACATGGGAAAGGCTCAACACCCTAGATGGTTTTACCAAGTTTTCCCATCTGGTATCCCCATGCATCAGACAACATGAAGGTGGGACAAAAGTACATTTTCCCTCATTTTCCCATGGTTTACCTTGTAACAGACAATGCCTTATGGATTATAATTTTTTCCCTTCAAAATTTAAAGCAAGGATATTCATTGGGCCTAAAGCCTTCTGGCCCATTTAGGCCCCGTCTAGGATTGGTATTACCAGGGATTGCAGGGTGGGAATGGGCTTATTCAAACACAGCTCAAGCGTAAGAGATAACCTTCTAAAATAGAGCCCCTAGTATGCATATGCATGAGCCAGGTCTAAGCTGGGCCTGAGCAGGGCCCGTTATTATATAGTATGTTACAGCTAGGCACCACCTAAAAAGCTCAGACATTAATGCCTAAGCACGGGTCAACATAATTATGTCAGTCATGGACCAAGCCAATACCTATAGTTCATTATATAAAAGAAGTAAGTATAAAAATTATTAGATATATAAAACTAATCATTAGGTGGCCTTAAGCATTGGGTCCAAGGCCAGCCCAAACATAGTTCAACTTTAAGACTGGACTTAAATTCGGGTCTGAGACCATGTCAGGCTTAAGCAAGATCTAGCCTAGGTAGCCAGCCAACAGTAACTTTCTAAAATCAAACCCTCTCGTAGCAAATAAATATTTTTTAATTGGAAACAATATTTTGTGATGAAAAAGTGCTTGTGAATCTCTACGAGCAACTATAAGCTGACACTTGGTGTGTTGGGGGTTAAAACCATCAAAAAAATGCTTGGTTGATAAAGTAGGTGTTCTAAAATAGGCACAAATTTCAAAAGGACATTCCAATTCAGTTATAAGTTGAGAACCTCATTCTAATGAAACTCCTAAATAACTAAGCCAGAGTTTAACTATGGTGAATTTGAAATATGGTTGAAGAATGTCAATCTCTCATCCTCTACTCTTCCAATGTTGTCTCGTATCCCGAAAGCTCGCAAAGTTGCTCATGAATTAGTGGCTCTTGTAAGGACCCGTATTTTTACATAAAGGGTAAAAATATAATTTTACTCATATAAGGGTAAAATTGTCATTTCACATATTTAGACATATCATAAAGTGGTTTAGGAACCCTTCGAACCAAGTTAGAAGTGTAAGACCTAAGTTGGGTCTCACACTGGTCAAGTTTGGAAGTTATCCTGATTTGGCATTTAAGGTAACTTTATGGGTCCACTGGCACCAATTCCGAGAGAATTAGAGGACATACCATACATTTATAAAAATATCTAGGAGTCTATTTTATACCAAAATAAACGGTATGTAATTATGAGTTTCCTAGAAGAAGCTATGTCAATTCTCCCACAAGGTGTTTGTGCTGATAGGCCTACGTATTTGGGACAACTTCTTGGGCCCACTGACACCAATACTGAGTGAACTATAGTACGAGTCATACCTTGTTAGAAATTTATTTGATTCTAGTTTCCAACCCAACAAACAGAGATCGGTTCGGAGTTCTATAAAGAAAGTTATAAGCGTTTTAGTGCAAGGGGAAATTTTGAGAAAAAAACCTGTTTTGATCGATCCAACTTATTTGGATTTATCCAAGACCTCTCGGGTCTCAGAAAAATGCTTAAAAAGTGTTGGATCAGTCCCGGATCAATCCAGGATCAATCCAAATGCCCAGGATGCAATTTTTTAAAGGAAAAATAGTTTTTCTTCATCTTGAGGAGTGTCAGATCCCCCCAACTCGACCCAAAACACTATAAATAAGATTTAAAAAAAAACCCTAATGACCTCATTTACACCAAGAATGAGAGAGTTAGAGAGGTTTAAAGGATTTGGGAGCTAAGTGGGGGAGTTCTTCCCCAAATTGGATAAGTTTCACTCCCAACTCTAGAAATCTTTAAGATTAGCTCATTTTCTTCATAGATCTTGTTTAATCTAATTTACACTAGTTCTACATCATTTTATAGAGAATAGAGAAAATGGCAAGGAGGTTCTTCTCCAAGATCTTCTTGAGGAATGGGGAAAGAAGCTTGAGTAAGTGTTATACAAAACTTACTCCATTTTTTGTTTGCTTTAGGTTCTTAGAAGTTTTGTAATGGTGAAATATTGATTTTATGCATGTTTTCTCATATGTTTGTGAAGTCCTTTGCTAGGGCCTTAAAAACCCTAATTCTTTTGGTGATTTTTGATGATATCTTATCATATTATGCTAGGATCTTATAAATCCCCAATTTAATTTATAAGAAAAAGTGATTTTACACCATATGTATATTTATTTCTTTGAGATGTTGGATCCTATAAATTTTGAAAGCATGAAAGCTAAGAACTTATAAATCTATAGTCTCAATGATATTCATCAATGCATGAGAAACATGAATACAATAATAGATGTGGGCTTAAGGCAATTCTTTATGCTCTATTGAATTCCTATGCTAGTGCGCTAATTCTTGCACTTTACATGTTTGATGAAATACCTCTTAATGCTTCCCTCATTATTTACATGTTTCTTAGATGTCTTTTATGATATTAATGAATGACTATAATAATAGATTTTCTCTTTATTATTAATGAATGTATCATGTGAATAGTATATTTTCTTATGTTATGATTAAAGAATGCTCATATGATGATATTAAAGTAAGTTGGTCACAAACCAACGAAAAGTGAAATAGATAAAGAGTCAAGAAAACATAAAAGGAGATAGGTAAGAATGTCAAGATGTAAGGGTCCCATTATTAGGAATAAGTAAATAATGAAGTAAGATAAGTAAGAAAAGTAAAAACAAGTGACTTAATGATGATGGCTCTCTCATTGGGGTAAGAATGCAATGGTATAATGGCCTTTCCATTGGGGTAAGAATGCAATGGTATGATGGCCCTTCCATTGGGGTAAGAATGCAATGGTATGATGGCCCTCCCATTTGGGGTAATAATACAATGGTATGATGGCCCTCCCATTGGGGTAAGAATGCAATGGAATGATGGTCCTCCCATTGGAGTATAAGCAATGGTATGATAATGTCTCTCATGATTAGGGATAATATGATATGTCAAACGTAAGTAAAAGTAAAGTATAAAGTAAGTAAAGAAAAAGTGTATGATAGTGTAAAGCAAGTGTGAGAAAGTGATATCAAATTACCATGAGTAAGTGTAAGTGACCTTAAAAGTCTCACTATTGAGAGCGAAACTATGTTAAGAAATAATGAAAGGTTTCATAAGATACATAAATATGAGTGAAACTATTATAAGAAAAATATAAAGGTTTATATGAAAAAAAATAATGTTAAAGATAGAAGAATATTATATAAGTTTAAAAAATAAAGTAAAGTTATAAGTCATGAAAAATGAGAAAAGTATAAAGGCAAAAAATATTAAAACATCTAAGTTTCACAATAAATAGAATTTCATAAGTTATGCAAAAAATAAAGTTTAATAAAAGAAAAAGAAAATGTATAAGTTATTAATGAGAATACAAATCTTTAATACGAGTAAGTAAAGAAAATGTTAAGAAAATAAGTTATATCAAGAAGAAAGTGAAAATTCACAAACTATATAAGGGAATGAAATGTCAAGATAAGAAATGGAAGCACATAAGCTTCAAAAGTAATGAGAAATTCATAAGATAGGTAATGATAAGTAATATGAAAGCCCTTGTTATTGGAAAATAATACAATGTGCCTAAGTGTAAGCAAGTGAACCACAGTATAAGTAAACGAGAAAAAAAATATGAGCAAGTGAAACAAAAAGTGTAAGTAACTGTAAGTGATGACCCTTGCTATTGAGGTTATAATTCAATATGTCAAAGGCCCTTGCCATTGGAAAATAATGCAATGTATCAGAGTATAAGTGAATTAAAAGGCCTCACCATTGGGAAGAAAGAACGAAGCTATGATTTACTATATTGGAGACCCTTATGCGGGTTATGTGTTTTGTTCTGTTGGAGACTATATATTACATATATAATATGTTATGTTGGAAACTCTTACATGGGTTATGTAATATGATGTGTAGGAGACCTTATACGATTATATAATGTTTCAAGTTGGAGACCCCTATATGGGTTATGTGATGTGCTTGTTCAAAACCTTTTATGATTTATTTACACTTAGATATGTTATGTGGTAAGACACTATTATGAAACACTTGACATGTGACATATAAGTTCCTAAACTATGTAAGAAAACTAGAGATGTATAATAGTTCTCCCATTGAGATACAAATCAATGCTATGAAGGTCAATGATAAGTATTAAATGACCAATGAAAAGTGATAAGTAAATACTAAAACAAGAACAATAGAAATTAATGAGTGTTAAGTAAAGACATGATGAATGATAAGTAACCTATTATAAATAACAAGTAAGAAAGTGAATGATTAAGTACTAAGATAAAGATAGACTCGTTGAATATAGAAGTAGAAATTTCATATGTCTTATTATACAAATGTGTTATTACGATTATTAATTACTTAAGAATGATTTATGCCAAATTTAAAGTGAATTGTATATGCATATTTATATTAAGGAAGTATAGTCTATGCATGATAAATGTATAGAAATGCTTATTGAGATGTACATTAGATATCTTTACTATGAATGGACTATGAAATATTTACCATGTGTAGGTAGAATCATGCATATTGTTATACATGGATGTTAGAAGAATATCATAAATAAAGAGAAGCATGTGAATTGCAATGCCTAGTTCCTATATAAAGAATCATGATGATGAATGTCTAGATCTTGTGATGACTAGTAGATGATGTATATACACTAGCACATGCCTACACGCTAGAATTGATATGTATTCTATATGAAGATGTACTTAGTATTTTGTATTAAAGATTCATGTCTTGCCCGTCCAATTTTTATAGTAGGTTTTGTGTACCTACTTATGAGCTGTGGATCTCACCCATCCATACCATTTTTATTATAGGAGAGGTTTAGTGCAGGTGCGCTTTTTGGAGTACCTTGAGGCCGAAGGGAGGCATGCAACAGATGTGTCATATTTCATTAGTTTTTCCGTTTACTTTAGACTTTATATTTCATATTAGACCTTGTTATGAAATGTATTATGTTGAGATTTAGATTTTAATGTTTACAATCTTATGTTTTATTTGAGATGATGGAAGGCTAGTTTTATAGATTATATAAGTTTATGATATTACTTTCGCTGCATCTTTAAGATTATAGTTAAATGTTATAGTTTATGATTTCATTGCTTATGTTGTTTTAAGGTTAAGGTTAAGTATTCCATAAAGATCATAGGTTCAAATAAAAGGCTTAAATTTATAGTCAATTTTGTATAGATCCGGTTTAGTAGAGACCCGGTTTCACACCTAAATAAGGTAGTGAGTTTCAGGGTCATTACAAGAACACTTGAATTAGAAGAAAATATCAAAATCCTGGAAACCAAAAATAGTGAGGCATATGAGGATATACTTGATCTTGAAGGACAAGTTATTACCTTAAATGAAAGAAAAAATAGTTGAACTTAACTTGTGCTCAATTAATTAGAAAATCTCTAGACTATCTCATGCAAATTAAAGAGTTTGAGGAAGACAAGAGAAAGTCAATTTTTATGCTGACCTAAGAAAACACAAAATTTAAAAAAATGTTAACAATGGGTAAGGATAGTGGTGATAGAAGTGGTCTTGGATATAACACCACAAGTGCTTCTAGTCACAACAAGGGCCAATCGAATGCTTTTGTAAGAGAAAAAGGGAAATCACAAGTCCCTACTCATCCTCTAAAACAAAATCCCTTGACCCAGGGTGAAAGATAATTCCATAAATGAAAGAAGTCTCTCACCTATGAAGGCCAAGCACCTTACCAAAAATCTAAGAAATTTGGGAATATGCAAAGGTGTCAAGTGCCCCATCAAAAGCTAAGAGCTTTTATGACAATAGGCAAAACACTTCCTATAAAGGGAAAACCATAGACACACCTTAAGCCTCAACTTCTAAAACTGAGATGTCCTATGGTGGAAAGCCATATTCTTCCTTCAAGAGCAATGCTCTAATGTATAATGAAAGAATAAAGAACTCTTGGAAAAACAACTCTCATGCCTCTACATCTAGGTATCCACAAATCACATGCTATTACTGTGGTTTGGTGGGTCATATGAAACTAGATTATAGGAAAATAATGAATGATCTAAAAGCTAAATCATATCAAGAAAATAGGAGATAGTTGAAAAATCCAAGAAAGGGAGCTTACCTATAAAAGGATGGTTGCTACATAAAAGACAAAGAAGGAATTGTTGCCAAAGGTATTTGAAATTTCTCTAAAGTAATCCTAGAGGGGGGTGAATAGAATTTCTAAATTAATTTACCCATTTTTCAATTTTAACTTGGAATTGATTTTAATATTTTTAATTTAGCCCAAGTGTGTATGTGTTCCAAGGTGTCTGCTTAAGTATTTCGTCAAACAAGTGCTATGCAAGAGTAGTAGAGAATATTCAAGGAAAGAGATAAGCAATCATACACATAATCCACAACAAGAGATTTATAGTGGTTCGACACTAGGGCCTACGTTCACTCTTCTAAGGCTTACTACTGAGCTTAGGTATATTTCATTTAAGGACTATTACAAGCTAAGTCAATATACAAACCTACCTACTTGCTCACAAGCAGGCTAAACAACAACACTCGGTGTCTCCAGTAAGTGTGTACTATTTTTGGTGTCTCTAACAGAGGTAGTCAAGCTTTCGATGTCTCCGGTGGAAGCAAAACAAGAACAATGATAAATATGAATGCTAGTTGCTCAAAGTAGGGTGCTCCTTGTTGAACTAGTTTGCCTTAGCTACCCACAAGCTCCAAGTACTCTGCTCTATTGCTTTTAAAGTTCACCCAAATATGATTTTCCTCTAGAAAAAGGCTCACCTCAAGTTCTCCTCAATAGTAGTAGAGTGATATTCAAGAGGAGATAAAGAGAGAGAATCTAGTGAAAGATGTTAGCTACTCAAGCTCAAAACCAGTGGGACAATAGTGTTTTCACAATAGGGATGCTCTTAATATAATAAACTTTGGAGCTCTCTCTAAAACAGCTTGGAGTGTTGGAGTTTTTTTTTATCCTAATGGAAAAAGTTTCCTTTTATAGGGTTGAGGAGCACCTAAGGCCTTTAGATTGAAATCTTTTATAAAAGACAACATTTTGGAGCCTTAAATTTGAAAATTGAAGTTTGAATTTGGAAAAACTCTCATTGAAGTTTGTGTTTCAAATTTGTTCCAAAATTGCACTCACAATTGATTACTTGATTTGTAATCGATTACGGCTAGCAATCGATTATAGATCACGCAATCAATTATGGTTCACAATCAGGCTTGCGATTGATTGTCTGATCCCAAATCGATTTTGAGTCTAGGGATTTTGATCCAACCAATTGTGGCCTATGAGTTTTGGTCATGGGAGTCTCAGACTGTGCCTAGATTTTGTTCACAATCAATTGTGTGATTCACAACCAATTGCACAGGAATCGATTGCGGTTCCCAATTTTTCAGCACTTGGATTTTGGCACTGAGGGGGGTTTTTCCTTGGGTCTTTTGCCTTTGGGTTTTGTGAGATGCTTAACACCCTATCTATATTAGTTTTAAGATACTAAAATGATATGCAATGCATGCTTTGTACCTTTCTTGGTGTGGCAAATCCGAGGTAGTTTGCAATCTCTTCTTCAGGTCTTTGGTCCTTCTTGTCTTCATGGCATGAGCTTGTGAGAGCATAGGGAACTTACAAGATACATACCACTACACATTTGACCACGGGATTGGCATACATCAACAATATCCCCCTTGTTAATTCCATGGCAAAACCCAAATACATTGAGATACATAATATATCCCCACAACCTAATTACATTGACTCAAATAAACACAAGGCTAGCTAGACATTAGGCTCAACAACTTGGTCATCATGACTTGTGCTTTGTGTCAAAAAGGCCTACAATCACAACCACAAAAGAACAACCTTCCTCATGCCAAAAGACAAAGATATAAACAAGATAATGAACAAGTGCATGAGATAAAATTAGGTGCTTTAAGTTCAAAAAGTTTTATAAGTTTGTTTTGTTTTGGTTGTTGTGTATTCCCCCTATTTAAGTGATCTAGTCTCCTTCTATGTTGGGTGAAACTCCCCCTCACTTTCACACCTCATGACCACTCAATCAATGGATTTGAACCATTTTCCCCCTTTTTAGCAAGAATTGACAAATATTTAAGCATACAAACCATAAGCAATAAAAAGAGAAAAGAAATTGGGTAAGCTAGAATTCATTTATAATAAAAGTGAAGTACAAAAGCAAGCCCATGAGGCTATAAATAAGCACTAGGGGACTCCCCTAGGTACCATGAAGAAGAACAAGTCTCAATCACATCAATGAGCCCCTATAGGGCAGTACATGGAATCCAACACAAATTCTAATGCCTCTTTAGGCATGAATACAACTATACAAAGTTTCCCATCTAGGCAAGAACAAAAATGAATACAAAATGCATGCCCCTAAGGCAAAAATTCGGGTGACAGCATGAAATTAGTCCTCTCATGATTCACTCTCATCATCAGCTACCATTCTGGCACCTCCAACATCTCCCTCATCATTCTCACTCTCACTCTCACTCACATCCTCCTCCTCCTCCTCCTCCTCATTATCATCATCATCAACATCATCAGCTATGTCACCACCTCCAGCTGCACCACCCACTACCGCATCCTCATCCTCGGAATGAGGATCCTCCTGAAACTGAGGGGCTGGTACATTGAAGCCTCCTCACCCTCGGCCTTAACATCACTCTTAAACCTATTGATTGATCCCAACTCAATGGGATGGTGTGAATAATTAGCATTGTAGCTGCTATCAACTTCCTCTGATATGAGGAAAGTGTCTTCTGTTTCTTCCAAACCTTCGAGACCTTGCACACCAACTTATGGAGAAGTCCCATCATAGAGGATTTCATGAAAGCAGAACGAGATTTGGTGTAGAGGTGGAAGTAGGTGTTGTAGCATCAGTCTGGATCAAATTCATCTTCTTTAGGGTCCCATAACCCATGGCTCTCCCGTACTTTCTGCCCTTAGGTGCTACCTTCAAGGGCACCTTCTCTACCTGCATGATGCAAGTGACAAGTGTTGGCTAAGGAAGGCTACTGATGGAGTGTGTTGACTTGTGTGCCTGTATCATCATGTAGAAAATGATGGAGGGTAGGTCGATCCTCTGTGAGTCAAGGATGGGATCGATCAAGTAAGTAGTGTCGTCAGTGAGACTGCTCTTGTTGGTGGTGGGGAAAATGTTGTAGGTGAAATTCCAGTGGAGGACTTGGACGATCGGCCAACAGTCCTTATGGGATAGTTTCTCTGACCAGTCAGTGAAGCGGCCACACAATCTCTCTACCCGTGCTTCCTTTTGCTATAGAGAGAACTTGTGGATTGGGAAGGCAATGGGGTCTTGTGTAACTCAAGGCACCCCTAGAAGACGCGAGATGGATTCAGGGTTGACCTTCAGAGGCACCCCATTCACTGTCGTCCAAAAAGTGTGGGTGTCGTTGTTGATGTCGAAGAAATTAGCATAGAAAATTTGCACCGCTTCTTTTTTCACTAGCCCAGTCACAAAAATGAGAGACAACCACTATCTACCCTCTAACATAGCCTTGCGGTTCGAAGAGTCTTGGTCTGTACCAAGCGTTTGGTGATGATGAATCTTCTAGAAAAGATCTGCTGGTACTGCTTGAGGCTAGTAGCATCCTGACACAGAGAAAATGACGCGACATTCCTCTTGGAACATGTCCAGGGTGGAGACTCTACCATAGGTGGCTTACCGGGATTCCGAGAGGGATTCACCCTTCAATGTGGTCTTCTTCATGCGAGGAGGCAAGGTGAGAGATGGAAAAGATAAGGTTATGAAAGGAGAGATCAAAAACCAATGTTAGGGAGCTCTAAGGAGGTGAATAGGCACAAACTTGAGTGGAGAAATGAGAAAAATATCATTCGATGCCTTTTTGAATCGTATGTAAATGCTATCCAAAAATTACCCTCAAAATTGATTGAGTGATCTGTAATTTTTTTGGGCATAATCGATTGTGTGATCTGTAATTGATTCAAGCATAATCGATTACGAATCTAGCAATTGATTACAACTTTGATGTTGAGCATATTTTGCTTAAAATATTTGGAGTGAGACCATAAAGTTCTTTCTTAAGTCTGTATACGTAGTTCGGTAAGTGAGGATCTACAAATCCCTCAGGTTGCTCGATGTATATTTTTTCTTGGAGAATTCCATTTAGGAATGCACTCTTGACGTCCATTTGATATAATTTAAATTTCAAATGACATATTATCAACAAGAGGATCCTAATGGACTCCAATCTAGCAACAGCAGCAAATGTTTCATCAAAGTCAATGTCTTCTATTTGGGCATACCCCTTTACAACAAGTCTGGCATTGATCCTTATCACTATACCATGTTCATCATGTTTATTCTTGAAAATCCATTTGATACCAATGACATTCTTGTCAGATGACCTTTTGGTGAGAAACTATACATCATTCATTTAGAATTGATTTAGTTCCTCTTGCACGGCCAAGATCCATTCTGGGTCATTTAGAGCCTCCTTAACACGTTTTGGCTTTATCTTAAATGTGAAGAAAAAGTGACTAAGGATGTTTTCAATTTGTTTCCTAGTCTTCACTCCAATGTTCGGATCACCAATAATGCCACATTGTGACAACCCCTTGGTGAGCCTCTTGTCCTTGGGTTGAAGTTGAATTTTTTCAACATCATCCTTAGAACTAGATTGAGAAAAATGTTCTTTTTGATCCTTTTGGGATTTCTCAATTTTCAATTGAAATGAGCTCTCATTCTCATAGTCAAACAACACAACTGACAAATTCCTTGCTCATAAGTTGCCTCAAAGTCATCTACCGCTACATTTATTGACTCCTCCATAGTGTGAGTCCTAATGTTGTAGACACAGTAGACTCTACTAGTAGTGGAGTATCCTAAGAGCATGACCCCATTGCTCTTTACATCAAACTAGCCTAGATGTTCTTTATCCTGAAGAACATAAGAAGTGTTGTTATATAGTTTAAAGTATTTAACAGTTGGCTTTTTGCCACTCCACAATTCATAGGGTGTTTTGGACATACCCAGTCTAAGATAAACACAGTTGGAGACATAGTAAGCTGTGCTAATTGCCTTAGCCCAAAACCTCTTGGTTATGTTTTTGCTAATGTGCATCGACGTAGCAATGTTGAGAAAAGTTCTATTTTTTTTTTCAGCCACCCCATTTTGTTGAGGAGTTTTAGGGGCTGAAAACTCATGTTTTACTCCTAACACTTCACACCAATTTAAGAATTTATAATTATCAACTTCTCAAATTCTCTTACATGGTTGCTTCGGATTCGCTTGATGGTTAGATCATTTTCAACTCGAAATCTCTTACAAAGGTTTAAGAATTCATTGTAAGCCTTAGATTTCTCTCTAAGAAATGCTACCCATATGTATCTAGCAAAATCATCAACCAGCACCATGAAATATTTCTTCCCTCCTAGACTCTCTGTTCTAGTTGGGCAAGTCAAGTCCATATGAAGAAGTCCTAGGAGTTTAGTAGTCCCTATTGATGTTACTTTCTTATGAGAGACTCTAGTTTGTTTCCCCATTTGACAATCTTTGCAGATTGGGTTGTCAACCTTGCTTAGCTTGGGAAGGTCCTTGACTATTCCCTTCTTGCTAAGTCTTGCAAGATCCCTAAAGTTGACTTGTCTTAATCTTTGATGCCAAAGATTGGTCTCATCCTTTTAGGTCATAAGATAAGTGTCTCCTTGTTGAGGATAAGGCTCAATAACATAGCAATTGTCACTTGTCCTCACTCCCTCAACTAGGATGTTGTATTCTTTGTGATCCTTGATCACAGATCCATCTTTGCCAAATTTCACTTTATTGCCTTTATCACATATTTGGTTAATGCTTATCAAGTTGTGTTTAAAGTCTTGCACATAAAGAGCCTCAGTGAGTTATGGAATAGCAGGGGCTACAATGGTTCCTACCCCAAAGATTGTGGCTATGATTTTATCACCAAATGTGACATATCTATCTTGAGCATCCTCAAGTTTGGCAAAAAAACTCTCACCAGATATGTGTCTAGAACACCCACTATCAAGATACCATCTTGATGAGCTACCGGTTCTTAGTGCGGTATGAATGACCAAACACTTCGGGTCATCCTTTCTCACCTATACTCTCTTAACCTTATAAGGTTTAGAGATTTATCTTTTGGTACTTTGTTGTTGGGCTAAATCTTTATTTCTTTAAAGGTTTCTATTTTCAACATTTATAAAATATTTTCTTTTATTAACATTCTTCTCATTTTGCATTCTTCTAGTTTGCATTCTTTGGGATTTCATGTCATTTTCCCTCTTTCTACAATCCACCTTAATGTGTCCTTCTAAGTCATAATAGTAGCAATAGAATAGGGGTCTTCTAGGTGCATATTGTGTTATCTTCCTTCTAAGTTGTTCATTATGGAAGGATTATTGGGCTCTTCTAGGTTTCCTATATTGAATAGGTTGTGTCTTAGTCTTCCTAGAAGAGGAGGCATTGATTTGGAATCCTCTAGAAGTGGAAGCCTTGTTTTTTTGAAATATGTTTCATGCCTCATTACCACAGGAATAAGGCTTGCTCAACCCTTGAATTCATTTAAAGGAAGATGCTTGGTTTGGTTGAGGTCTACTTCCAACCACTTGTGCATATGATCTTGATTGGGGTTGCATGGATTTCTCCCAATCTCTACCTTGACTCATAGGTGCTTTACCTTTGAGTGAAGTAGATGTTTTCTTCTTAACCTTGTTTGACCTTTGATAAGGTCTTTGTGGCTCCATTTTTTTTCTTTCCTTTATTGGAAAGTTGTGGAGGTGGTTGAGTAGATCCTTTGGCTTTGACAAAGCCATTCTTGGGTTCTTGAGTTGAGGCGAAGGCATTAGCCATGGAATTATAACCGAGTTTGGTCACATCTCCATATTCTTTACCCATAGTGAGCATCTTCTCAAACTTCCCATTTCCTTGGGCAACCATTATGATGTTCTTCCTCTTATCTTCTTCAAGCTACTTGATTTGTTTAAGGTAGTCAAAAGACTTTTCTTGTGAGTTGAGCACAAGTAAAGTTAAGAGATTTGTTTATCTCATTTAGAGTTTTGACTTGGTCTTCCAACACTTGGATGAGTGAGTCATCACTATGAGACCCATCATTTTCTTCTTCTAAGGCTTTGAGCTTCTTCTCAAGCTCAAGAACCTTGTTGGACAATTTTTGATTATCCACAAGAACTCTTCTCTTTTCATGTTTCTTATTGTCTTTTTCTTAGCCTGTAAATAGTCTGGAGTCACTAAGCTTCTTCTCTAATTATACTATTTTTAGGCTTATTTCCTCATTGGCACACATGAACAAATAATTTTCTTTGGAAATATCATTTTCTTTTTCACTTTCGAAAAAAGACTCTTGTTGAAGAGTGGAGATAGTGTCTTTGAGAGACTTTAACCTTTTAATCAATTCAAAGATTTTCCTCTTGAGTCGCTTATTCTTCTTTCCCAACTCTACACTTTGCACAAAAAAATTATCAAATGCCTCTTGTGCATCATAAATCTTCTCATCTTCTTTGAATGCCTCTTGTGCATCATAAATCTTCTCATGTTCTTCATACTCTCCCTCATCTTCACTTGAGTCACTTGTTTCCAAAAGTAAGGTCATGGGAATACTAAAAGCCATGAAGGCTTCTAGTAGTTAGGGTACTAAAAGCTATGGAGGTTCTTTAGAGAAGTCTTTCTTTTTGTAACTCGGGTAAGGCTTTCTCATTTATTTTTTCTTGGAGTAATCTTTAGTAATTTTCCGAAAGAACTTCTTAAACCTCTCAACAACAAGAGCCAAGTCATCATCCAATTGTTCATTTGATTTAGAGAGTTCTTCTACCTTAAGAGCAATGCCCTTATTTTTGGTAGGTTCTTTAATGGCTGCTTTAAATGTTTGAAGTGAGTCAATCAATTCCTCTAGTTTCATAACTTCTAGGTCTTTGCTTTCTTCTATGGCAGTTACCTTAGGCCTAAACC
>JAOXJP010004826.1:0-18147 GCA_025762735.1 Platanus orientalis | reverse complement strand
AGAGCAGGTAAACATCTTAGGGCTTGTTTGGACATGCAACTCTTTGCCCTACATATTTTTCATTTTCAAGGAAACTTCTCAAGTTTCAACAGAGTGGTCATGCAGTATTGTTTGTCCAAATATGGTTTCAAACAATTAGGCTATCAAAATTCACAATTTTCTATTTGAGTAGTTGTAGTTTGCCAATTTGTCTTAGCCACGCCTTATGGTTATGCCCTAATAGTCTTAATCATATTTTTGGCTATCCATCCGTGTTATTTAGATGTATGTACAAACAAAATGTTACCCTTGTTGTACCCAAGAAATATTGTTTGAATCATAGAGAATTTAAATCCTAATTAAACTGATTTTATAAAGGGGTGTTTGGAAACTTAATGGAAATAAAACCATCCCATTTTTTTCTCATTGCATTTTAAGGAAAGTTCATCAATTAAAGTGGAGTGAGTGTCGCAATAAGAAAAAAATTGTTGTAGGTTTATTTCTTGAAATCAAGTTTGCCAACTTGGATTTTTTACTTGACTCTAGTAGCTTAGGAGTCCACTCGATTCAAGAGTGAAATACACAGTAGGTTGATCCTAGAGGGGGGGTGAATAGGATTTAAAAATATTTTACCCATTTTTCTTAAGTGTTGGGATTGTTTTAATTTAATTTTAATCTTCTTAGAATTACCCTGTATGTGTGTGTGTGCGCTACAAAGTGTCTACACAAGTATTTTATCAAATAGGTGAAGTGCAAGTATAGAAATAAACATAAAAGTAAAGAGATAAACAATTACACACTCAATCCACAATAAGAGATTTATAGTGGTTCAACACGATGGCCTGTGTCCACTCTTCTAAAGCTCACCTCCGAACTTAAGTATATTTCATTTAGATTGCCTAATACAATATAGATAAAAAAAATACAAAACCTTAACTACTTGCCCTTGGCAAGCAATACACAAACACTCGATGTCTCTGGCGAGTGTCAATTACTTTCAGTGTCTCCCGTCGAAGCAAAATAAGATAATAATAAGTATGAATGTAAAATAAAGCAAATATTACTACAAGTTGATTAGTGTTGTTATTTGCACAAAGTATGAGTGCTCCTTATTGAGCTAATATGCCTTAGTCATCCACAACATTCAATCCTTTGGCTCTAATGCTCCTTGAGCTCAGCCAAGTATGGGTTTCCTCTTAGGAAGATCCCACTAGTAGTTTATCTCCTTAAAAGTAGAAGCTTGGTATTGTAGATGAGAGAGAGTAAGAGAGTGATTTTTGGTATAAATACTAGCTACTTTGGCTCAAAACAGTGAGAGAGGAATGATTTTCTCAAGGAAGGTAGCTCTCAAGTAGGCAAAGATTCTAACACTCTCTACCTTGCTGGAAGTGTTTGCCCTAAAGGGACACATTCTATTTTATAAGGGTGAAGAACACCCACAACCCTTAAATTGAAATCTTTGAAAATAGACAACTCTTTAAAGCCTTAGATTTTCAAAAAACGGTATTCAGATTTCGAAATAAAGCATGGGGGAATAAAATTTTAGAGTTGACAAAATTGCCTCCGTAATCGATCATGAGATTCGTGATCGAACACAGGTCTGGCTTTGGGCCTGATCAGTTCATGATCGATCACGGGATTTGTGATCAATCACGAAGTCAGGCTCACAAGGAGTGATCCTTCTCGTGATCGATCATGCCTGATGGGACGTGGCTTTCAAGACCTGCAGATTGTGGTCCATTTTGGGGTCATGATCGATCACGAGATTCTTGATTGATCACGGCGTGATTGATCATGAGATCCCTAATCAATCACAACCCCTTTTGTTGCACTTTTCTGGGGCTGTGCAAGGGTTGCTTTTGGGCTATTTTTTCTTGGGTCTTTTATGAGATTTTCCACCATAATTACGTCCACAAACTGGTCTCTAAATGATATGCAATGCATGTTTTATACCTTTTGTGGAATGGAAAAATCCGAGATAGTTTCCGGTCTTCATTCAAATCTTTGGTCCACCTTGTCTTCTTATCTTGAACTTGAGAGCATATAGGACACTTACAAGACATAGACCATACAATTTGGTTTGTTCATGAGATTGACATTACATACATTATTAGGGATCCCTAACACTTTTTATATTTATTTTTATAAAATATAATGAAATTAAAAAATTATAGAGTATTTAATCAATTACTATCTATTTTCATGATAAACATGAGCATTTTGTAGTAAGAGAAGAATTGTCTATGTTGACACAAACATCTATAGGCGTGCCATATATTGATTGACACATGATTTGTTTTTGAATTTGGTGTCTCTTCTTGGACACCTACTTTTTCATTTGAAAACTTTTTTGGACGTTATTAACCCTTAACACAACACATGTCAGCTTATAATTCACCATACTATAGACACTTTGTCGTCATAGAACATTTTTTTCTTTTGTAGCATCACAACTTGTAAATCCAAAAATTTATCATACAAACTACTAATAATCTAATCCCATAGCAAGGTAAACGTAACCAATTATAAACTCTAAAGTCCAAACTAAAGTAAAGTACAACCATTAATATCAAGATATTGAAAAACAAAATGCAATTCAATCTCCAAGGTCCAGGTGTAGGCACCTAAAATTTGCATAAATTGCAAATATGGGCATACACCTTCATAAATCTACACAAAAGACCCAAAAACCAAACATTGACCTCAAAATTATACATTAGGCCTTGTTAAATGGTTAAGTCCATTGAACCTAGGTTTGTGTTTTTTAACAATAACTCATTGATAACCTAGGCCTTAAATCAAGCCTAAATGGGACTCACATAAGATATTTGGGTGCAATCACTCATTCATACTAGAAAGGGGAAGCTTCAATCAATACCTAATCAAGGGTTTGACAAGATTCCACATCCAAGTTTATAAATATAATTCATTTATAAATAGGGGGACTTTTTTAGAAGACTTCAAGAAAGAATGCTGTAAACAAAAGACAAGCTCCAAAGCATCTCCAAAGCTCTCCATACATTTGAAGACTTCAGACATGCTTTCCAATCCCTCTACTAGCAACGATTTACTGTCAGAGAAGAAGTTTCATTGCATAGTAGAAATGCGCCATTAATTTGGCCTTAAGAGAAAGATTCATGGTAGTTCTATCATTTTCAGATCAAACGCAAAGCCTTGAGAAGAAGCTAACACATCCACAATCAAGTACATCAATACTTGAATCCAAGAAACACATCATTTGACCCTTAGATTCTGTTGAAAAGAATCATAGATTTACTCATCTATTGTAAAAAAGTGTAAAATCAAAAGGATTATATCCAATTAATTGATATAAAAAAATTCATTATTTGAATTTGTTACATATTTTCCATAATTTAGATTTATGCACAAAATCTGTTTTGACACTAGGCTTATATGGTAAGAAATTAAAGTTTAAAGTTTAATATTCTTACTACTTTAATCTTCATTCTTCCAAGTTCTTTACTCTTTCTCTTTTTCAGGGTTTTGAATGTCTTTGAGAGCACATTTGTTGAAGAATATAAGATAGATATCCGAAATCTAAAAAAAATTAGGCCTTCTTATTGTGTTACAACTTGGTTTCAGGTCTTTTTAAGGTTTATAAGACTCGGTTGAGTCACATAGATCGGTTTGAGTCAAAGGAGTCTACTGAGTTAGAAACTTGACTCAGTTGAGTCAAGAATAATTTGGACTGAATAACATGACTCGACTTGCTGAGCTTAAGAGTCGAGTCAACTCAAGAGAGTCAATGAGTCAACTTGGGGACTCAATAAACTATACTTTTTTTTTTTGTTGGTAAGGGCAAACTATACTTGAAATCCCAAAATTGAATTTAGTTTAGGTAAGTCTATACATCCTAATGTTCACACACTTGGCATAACAATTCTTCATAAATCCATTTTAAATGTTTTATTTTAGATAGGTGAACACTAGTGGTTAGTTTTTTTAGCAAGTCAAGACTGCATGGGCATGCGTGTTCATGCTATTGGAAAATTCCATAGATAAAATGCCAAGGGTTTGTAAGTAGGGTCATTAGATATATGTGCATGTGCCTAATCCCGAAAAAAAGATCATGAAGATTAAGGCAATGCACCAAAGGACCAAGCTTCATCAAGATTCAAGCAAACCTTGTCAAAGGTAAAAAGGGAAGTACTCTAACTTAAACACCATGAAACCTTAAACCATGCCTAGGACAAGTTTCGAAGGTCCAAATTCCCTTGACCATAGATGACTCATAATAGTCCAAGAGTTGGAATCAAAATGAGTTAAAAACTACCTAAAAACACATATGATCACTAGCATGATCTATTATAGGCGGAAATCCGCCAGATTTCAAATTTGATTCCTTGTCGTTTTGTGTTCAAATCTTACCATTATGGAAGGAATCTCTAGAAGGATTCCGAAGCAAATGATTGCCCTATTCATTTGGTTATTAAAGCCAATGATTAGTACTCATTGAGAGCACCTCGAAAACCTAAACATTTTTTAGAGAAAAGAGTAGCCGTCACTCTTATCTATTTCCCCTTTGTACACATTGACATACCAGCTACCAAGGCTTGGAGAAGCCTTCAAAGAAGGGAGTGTGAGCTTGTTGAAGCTCACTTAGAGCTGTCATAGCTAGTGAGGATAGGTTTCCACGTCCGTGAACTGACTCTAAAGCTCCAAGAGCCAGAGCCTAAGGTATACACTCCTTGCTCCTCTTGAGCTTATTGTGCTTGAGTATTAATTCACATTTGCTACATTTGGTTTGTAGTAGAACACACCTAGAGCTATTTTGTATACATCTTGTTGGTGTTCTATTGAGTTAGCACACCATGCAACTCTTCATAGTTGACTGTGAGTCCATAGTCTCCATATTACTGTTGTGTATCTGCGGTGGTTTAGTCTGAGCTCATTATTTGCATATCAACCTATTTTAGAGGCATTACACATAAGAGACTTCATCTCTGTGATATGAGGACCTTGAGTTAGCCAGTTAATCAACTCTTTATTCTCTATAGCTCACTATGTACATAGTGTTTGAGCCATTCATTGCATATACTTGCTGTAGTATTTTTTTTTTTTTTTTTGAGATTATTCTACACATTTGCCTACTTTAGGGGCTTTTATACTTTAAAGTATTTCATCTCTATCATGCTGAGAATTTTTGGTATATACCTGCCTATTTTAGAGGCATTATTAGCTTCCTTTGAAGCTTAACGATTGAGCTACACTGAGCATTTACTTGGATATTGAGAGTCTGCTGCTAGGAGAGTTTTTTCCAAACACTTATTACTTTTCTAGTGATTTCCTTGGTCGAAGTCATTCTGGGCTGTGTGGACCTTGGACGGATGGATCAAGTGCATGCTGGAACACCACACATGTGTATTTAGGTTCATTGATTTTTTCTTGTAATATTTGTAGACTATTAATAAAATTAATAGGCTCAGTGAAGAGCTTTTAGAGAGTGGACGTAGACCCCAGAGTGACTGAACCACTATAAATCTTGTGTGCCTTGTCTTCGTGATTGTGCATTGTCACCTATTTATTTTCAGCACATTTTCTTGTTCATTTGCACTCTATATATTCAACATTTAAGCAATCCAACACACTTGAAAACAAGCAGACACATACTTAATGAATTGAGCATTAACTAAATAACTTAAGTCACTAAGCAACCGGCCTAATCAACATCTTCCTAAGAGAGGTAATTAATTGGGGTAGAAATTTAATAGGATTTAAAAGAATTTAAAATAGTCTTATTCACCCCCTTTAGGACATTTCTGCTAGTCCCCTAGAAATTTCAAAGACAAGTTTCAAATCCAAGTCTATAATGCAAACACCCACAAACTTTATCAACTCTCAAGCTGGCATCTTCAAATATTTTGAAGAACAAAATGGTATGATTTTATTTTCAAGTGGTTCCAAAGGACTCTTAAGTTTTCCAAACCAACAAAGTGATATCAATGGATCATAACTATTATATAGTGTTACAACAAATCATGTAAGTATATGTTATTTATTATTAAGGTAAATTTTATGGCAACAAAATTTTATTTTCATTAAAGAAATGCTCAGGAGACCACCCTTAACCCTTAACCTGCCTAGATTCAATTTTAAGCCACTCCAAAGGCATCTTTAAGTCTTTTCTAGGATTGCTTTGATTATAATTTCATTGCAATGAATAGGTGGCTCAATTTGAATGGGTTTGGACTTATCACCCAAAGTTTAAAGATGTAATTCAAAGCGGTTGGACCAAATTTGAGAATGTCAAGAATGTAGAAGATTTCAAAAAAGTTACTAATTCCCTTCCTCAAACTTTGAAGAAATGGAACTGAAACGTTTTTGGCCATATGAAAGATAGAATTATAGAGAGTAGAGATCAGTTAGAAGACTTTCATTTGATGGAACCCTTTAAGGAAAATCTAAATGAAGAGGGTACTTTGGATGAGTGGCTAAAAAAGGAAGAGGTGTTTTGAGCTCAGAAGTCTAGAGTTGATTTGCTTAAATGGGGAGACTGTAACTCTAATTTTTTTCACATGGCTACTATGGCTAAAAGAGCTTGTGATAAAATTACCTCTATTAAAGATGATATGGGCTTATGGGTTAAAGGACATGAGAACATCGATAGAGTTTGTTCCAAGTACTTCTTAAATCTGTTTGAATTTGAATCCCCCCTTTTGAAATGATTTCTTCAACCTCTAGTAATTGTTACCTCTTCCTCTCCCCTGAAGCAAAAGAGTTGTTGGATGCTTCCTTTAGCTTGTAGAAAGTTAAAAGGGCGGCTTTTCAACTTGAAAAATTTACATCCCATGGCCTAGATGGCTTCTAAGCTGTCTTTTATCAGGAGTATTGGGACATTGTGAGGGATGAAGGGGTTTTTGTCATTAGCAGCTTTTTAACCATGGGACATCTCTTGAAGTTATCAATCAAACTTCCATTACCCTTATACCTAAAGTCCAAACCCCATAAGAGATATCCCACGTTAGATCCATTAGTCTGTGTAATGTTATTTACAAGATTATCCTTCAGACATAAGAGAATAGGTTAAAAGTGGTTTTCCCATAAATCATTTCTCCCCATCAAAGTGCCTTTGTTAAGGAATGCCAAATTTCTGACTATATATTGATTACCCATGAGATGACTTGATTTCTTAAACTAAACAAATCTAAAAAAGCTTACATGAAAATTAAATTTGATATGAGTAAAGCCTATGATAAGGTGGAATGGCCTGTGATTATTGCCATGATGGACAAGGTGAGCTTCAATGAAAAGTGAAAAAATTGGATTTTTGGATGTATGTCGTCAGTCTCCTACAATGTTCTGATTAATGGCTTCCCGGGGAAGGGGGTAATCCCGTCATAGGGGTTTAGATAGGGTGATCCTTTATCTCCCTTCCTATTCCTTCTTTGTTCTGAAGGTTTGTCCACATTTTTAATCGCAAAAGAAAGATAATAAAATCTATGGCATCAAGGTCAAACCTTCAGTCCACCGATATCTCATCTCCTTTTTGTGGATGACTGCTATATTTTCTCGAGGCTATGTTCAAAAGAAGTTGATCATATACAAGAGTGCCTTCAGTCCTTTAATACTTCCTCTGGTCAAGTCATAAACCATGATAAATCTGAAATCATCTTTAGTACCAATAGCCATCGCGTCATTAAAAGACTAACCCAAAATAAGTTGGGTGTCAAATAGACTCAATTGTTGGAAATTACCTTGGTCTGTCCTCTTCGATTGGTAGGGACAAAATTTTTGTCTTTTCTTTCATTGAAAAGAGAGCTAGAGATAGAGTTTAAGGTTAGAAAGGAAAGTTCCTTTCCCCTACTGGTAAAGAAATCATGCTAAAGTTTGTCATGTCTACCATTCTTGAGTATGTCATGTCTTGCTTCCTTATCCCAAAAGCCATTTGCATTTCCATAAATGTGATTCAAAGAAAATTTTGGTGGGGTAATGGTGATAATAGCAGAAAGATGAACTGAATTAGTTGGGAGAAACACCAAATTAGTAAGAAAGAGGGGGGGTTAGAAACCTTCATTCCTTCAATCTTGCCTTTCTTGCCAAACAAACTTAGAGAATTCTCTAGAACCATGATGCTCTTTGGTGCAAGTTTTCCAAATTCATATATTTTCCTAAATCCTCTTTCCTTAATGTTAAGTTTAAGAGCAATAGCTCTTAGGCATGGAAAAACATCCTAAAGGGTATACAAATTCTTTCCAAAGGTATTCTAGAAGGTGGGCGATGGGAGAAACGTTAACATATGAAAAAAAAAATTGGATTCCTTCTGCTCCCAATTTCTCTCTAACTTGCAATATTTTGGATCCTCCCCTATCTACCCAGCATGTCTATCAACTTATCAACCCGGAGACCGGATCTTGGGATTTGCATAATGTTAGGATTGTCTTTTTCGAACAAGGTATCTAGCATATTCGAAGGTTCCTATTTCTTTACTAGGTGTGAAAGACAAGTTAATTTGGCATAACAAAAAACATGGATAATTCTTCGTTAAATCTACATACCACTTTGCACACAAAAAATCACCCTACGGTTCACCCCCATGCTGATCATTTCCTTAGAGTAAGATATAAGGTTCAAATGTTCCCCTTGACGTAAAACATTTTTTGTGGCGTGCATGTAATTAAATTCCCCCTGCAAAAGACAATTTAATTAGGAGGAAAATTTATGTTGATCCATTGTGCCCTTTATGTAAAGAGGAGTGTGAGTCAACCATGCATTGTCTCATTCTCTATCCTACTATAGCCCCAGTTTGGTTTGCATCCCCAATATCCTTAAGAACATTAAATGAAAAGACCAAATCTTATACTGAATGGATTAAGTTTTGGTTTATTATCTAGCACCTTGCTAATCTAGAGCGTAACTATGTTTTGAGTTTAATTGCCTTATTTTGTTGGAATGTTTAGAAGCATCGAAACAAATGTGTTTTCAAAAAATTCAGTTTCAATATTTTTTTGTGTTACTCATGCTTCTTTCAGGATCATAGCTGACACTGATGGTCTTCGTCCCCCTTTTTTGATGTCGGATGCTCAAAGCTCTATTGTGGGATGGCGCCCTCTGACGAAAGTGTTGAGTGTAGATCAAATTATACCTTGTGTTCCAGATGTTATTGATGTCTCAGAGAAGTACTGGTGATCAAACCATGCATCCGTTGGTCGAGCTTTACTGGTTCAATAGGGGTTGATGAAAGCATTGAAGGGAAAAGATTCTCTACCTAAAACCATGTCGAACGATGATAAAGACAAACTGATAGAAAATGCATACAGTGCAGTTCTGTTGTGCTTGAGCAAAGAAGTTCTGCGAGATGTTGTACAAGAGGAGATGACTGTTGGATTGTGGTTGAAATTGGAAAGTTTATACATGACCAAGTCTCTCACAAACTGTTTGTATTTGAAGAAACAGTTGTTTATACTCCAGATGTACGAAGGTATGCCCATTAAAGACCATCTTGATGAATTTAATAAAATTATTTTGGATTTAAGAAATATTGATAGCAAAATAGATGATGAGGACCAAGCTATAATTTTGATGTGTTCTTTACCACCTTCTTTTGATCATTTTGTTGATACCATGATGTATGGGAGAGATACTCTCTCATTCAAAGATGTCAGGGCAACCCTAAATTCTAAGGAGTTAAAGAAGAGGGTGTTTGAGGGTGTTGCTGAGAACTTAGGTGAGGGTTTGGATGTGAGAGGAAGAACACAAGAGAAGGGGTCTAATAGCAATGGCCAGTCTAGATCAAAATCTAAATCTATAAAATTGAAATGTTTCCATTGTCACAAGACATGACATTTTAGAAAAGACTGTCCAATGCATAAAGAGAAAGGAAAGGAGAAAACCTCTGATTTAGGGAATGCTGTTGGTGTTTTAGAGAATAGTGGTGGTGATGTTCTCTCAATTACTGATGGAAGCCTAGTTGGTGATTAGATTTTTTATTCGGGATGTACCTACCATATTTTTCCTAATAGAGAATGGTTTACCATTTATCAATCAATAGATGGTGGTAAGGTTCTGATGGGAAATAATGTAACCTGTAAGGCAGTTGGGATAAATTCAGTTCAAATTAAGATGTATGACGGGATTGTGAAAACTTTGACTAATGTCAAGCGTGCTTCAGAACTAAGAAAAAACTTGATTTCTTTGGGTACGCTTGACTCCAATGGTTGTACTTATAAAGCTAAATGTAGAATTTTGAAGGTCTTGAAGAGTGACTTGTTGTGATGAAGGGACAGAGGAAGAATCTCATCTATGTTGCAAGGTAGTACAATTATTAGTGCAACTGTTGTATCTACTTCGTACTCAATTTCAAACATCACTAGGTTGTGGCATATGAGTGAGAGGGGTATGACAGTGTTGAGTAAACGAAATTTTCTTAATGGTCAAAATATAGGAAAATTGGACTTTTGTGAGCACTATGTTTTTTAGAAGCAGCACAGGGTTGCATTCAGTACAGCTGCTCATAGAACGAAGGGTACCATGGATTATATTCATTCAGATCTTTGGGGTCCCTCTCATGTTCCTCCTCTAGGTGGTGGAAGGTATATGATGACATTAATTGATGATTTCCCTCAAAATGTCTCAGAATTTATTTTGAAGCACAAAAATAAAGTCTTTGTTAAGTTCATGCAGTGAAAGGCTTTGATCGAGAAGCAAATAGGGAAATAGGTCAAACGCTTGAGAACTGACAATGACATGGAACTCTGTGGGGTTTTTTAATGAGTTTTGCAACAATGAAGGAATTGTGAGACATCGCATAGTTAGAAATACACCACAGTAGAATGGTGTTGCAGAATGGCTGAATAAAACATTATTAGAAAAGGCAAGGTGTATGCTTTCTAATGTTGGGTTGTCCAAGGAATTTTGGGTTGAAGCTGTTAACATAACTTGTTATTTGGTGAATAGATCTCCATCAACTGATATTGAGTGTAAGATTCCTGAGGAATTTTGGTCTGGTTCTCCTGCTAGTTATATTGATTTAAGAGTGTTTGGTTGCTATGCTTATGCTCATGTGAATGAGGGTAAATTGGAGCCAAGAGCAAATAAATGCATATTTCTAGGATATGCAGATGGGTGAATGGATTCAGGTTGTGGTATCCTGATTCCAAGTCATCCAAATTTGTTATTAGCAGGGATGTGATCTTTGATGAATCTGATATGTTGAATCCTAAGAAAGAGTGTCTTGACACAAGAAAAGACCATGGTGTCAGGGAGAAGGTGAAGCTTGAGATTAAAGCTTTAGAAAATATTCAAGAAGATGTTTCAGCTTAGGTAGATGAGGAAGAGGTGTAACATCTTGAGGAAGAGGAAGACACACCACAAGAGCAACAATATAATGTAGCTAGGGATAGGAAAATGAGGCAGATTAAACTACCTGAGAGATATGGCTATGCAGATCTAGTTGCTTATGCACTTAGTGTGGCAGAGAATATTGAGGTTCAGGAACCGTGTACTTATCATGAGACCATCACTAGTGGAGAGTCAGCACAATGGACTGTTGCCATGAGTGAGGAGATTAAATCTCTTCACAAGAATCATATTTGGAAGCTAGTGAAACCGTTAAAGGGTTAAAAGATTGTGGGTTGTAAATGAGTCTTCAAGAAGAATGAGGGAACTCCAGGGGTGGAAGATGCAAGGTTCAAAGCATGGTTGGTGGCATTCGGATATACATAGAAAGAAGGCATTGACTTCAATGAAGTGTTTTCACCTATTGTAAAGCATAGCTCAATTCGGGTGCTACTTTTCATGGTTGCTTTGTTTGATTTGACGCTTGAGCAACTTGATGTCAATACTACTTTTTTGTACGATGAACTAGATGAACAAATTTATATGCATCAACCTAAGGGGTTTATGATTCAAGCAAGGAGGACCATATTTGCTTATTGAAGAAATCTTTGTATGGTTTGAAACAATCTCCTAGGTAGTGGTATAAGCGATTTGATACCTTTATGGTTGGAAATTTCTACTATAAGAATAAGTTTGACTATTGTGTTAATCACATGAAGCTTTCAGATGGTTCTTTTATTTATTTGTTGTTATATGTTGATAATATGTTGGTTGCTACTAAAAACATGTCTAAAATCAACAAATTGAAGGCTCAGCTTAGTGGTGAGTTTGAAATGAAACATTTGGGTGTTGCAAAGAAGATATTGAGTATAGAAATTCATAGGGACCGAAGAGCAATCAGACTATACTTATCACAAAAAAGGTACATTGAGAAGGTGGTAGACCACTTTAGTATACAAGATTTGAAACCAGTGAGTACTTTATTTGCAGCTCATTTTAAACTCTCAACTACTTTATCACCATAGATTGAGGATGGGGTGGAATACATGTCACGTGTTCCTTATGCTAGTGTTGTTGGGAGTATTATGTATGCTATGGTATGCACTAGGAAAAACATTTCACAAGTTGTTAGTATGATTAGTAGGTATATGGATAAAACTGGAAAAACATATTGGTAGGCTGTAAAATGGATTATTTGGTATTTGAGAGATACATCAGATATTGGGTTGGTATATAACTGGGGTAGTAACACTTCTAGTAGTGTTGTTGGATATGTTGATTCTGATTATGCTAGAGATCTGGATAAGATGAGGTCTCTGGCAGGGTATGTCTTCACTTTTTGTGATGGTGCCATCAGTTGGAAGATAATTTTACAATCCACAATTGCCTTGTCTACTAGTGAGGCGAAGTATATGATAGCAACAGAGGCAGTAAATGAAGCAATTTTACTAAGAGGTTTGGTTGGTGATCTGGGCTTCCAGCATGAGCAAATTATTGTGTATTGTGATAGCCAAAGAACTATACATCTGACTAAAAATTAGTTGTACCATGAAAGGACCAAACATATTGATGTCAAACTTCGCTTTCTTTGAGATGTGGTTTCTGAGGGTGCTATCTTAGTGAAGAAAATTGCTACAACAGAAAATCCAACAAATATGATGACCAAACCCATTCTTGTAGTCAAGTTCAAACACTGCTTGAACTTGATTGGTTTTGATAGTACCTGAGTCCCCCTAAGGGGCTTGTGTGAGGATGACTAGAGGAGTTTCTATTTTTATGGAGATTGATGGAATTCAAGCCAAGGTGGAGATTTGTTGAGTGTGGCTCGAACTCTACCTTGTGTTCTAGATGTTACTGATGTCTCAGAGAATTACTGGTGATCAAGCCACGTGTCCGCCAATAGAGCTCGGTAGTGAGCTCATTGGGGGGTTGCAAGGGGGCAACATGCCTCCTGCTTCACCCCTAGCTGCCCAACCTGACCCGTTTTTGTAACCCGATCCATGACCCGGTTCGGTTCTCTTTTGTGTAACCGCATATATAAGATGCGTTAGGGTTTTTTGAGAGACATCTCAACTTTGACAGAGAGAGAAAGGGGTGGAAGAGTGTATTTGGGGCTTAGGGTTTGAGAGCTTGTTTTCTTTGAAATCTCCTTTGTTCATAATGAAATTTCCTGTTGTCTTCATCCGTGGATGTAGGCTATAAGACGAACCACATATATCATTGTGTTTTGTGTGTTTTATGTTTCTTGTTTACTTCGTTTTTCTCTCTGGTTTGTGGGTTTAGTTGCAATAGAAAGTCTATCTTAAAGTTAAGTTTTATGGTGCCTTCCATGATGATTCCTTTTTTGTGGGTGTTGGAGGCATCCTTCGTGATGATTTAGGTGTTGCAATTCATGTTTTTTCGGGGAGTACTACAACTGCAAATGCATGTATGGTGGAGTGTCTTGCTACTAGGACAACTCTTTCTTTAGCCCTCTCTTTGGGGGTTAAAAACCTTATCCTTGAAGGTGACTTTCTTGAAATCATTTCCCTTCTTAAGGATCCCAATGCTAATTTTCCTTGGGACTGTTCATGTATTCTGGTGGATTGTAAAGCTAATATGAGATTTTTTGAGAATGTTCATTGCCAACATATTAAAAGAGATTATAACAGGATTAGTCATGTGTTGGCCTAGCATGGTCTGTCTGTTGGGTTAAACGAAACTTGGGTAGTTCCTTTCCTCTCTTAGCTGGAGGGGAATTACATTGCTGATATTGCCTTTCTGGACGTTCTCGTCCCTACTTAATATAATGGACATGTTTATCAGACAAAAAAAAAAAAAGATGAGGTTTATACTCTTTTTCGTATGGTACCAAAAATTCCTGTGTTTTTTCTTTTTTTCTTTTTCTTTTTTGGGAGGGGGTAGGACCATTTGGGCCCACAGCCGCAACATGTTGTACTGAAGAATATAAGGTGCACACATAGAAAATATGGTGTATCCAGAACAGAAAATTTGTTTTTTCAGTATCATACCCTCTGCTAATTAATTTGAAGACAAAAGTCTCAATTACATGAGAAAAGTACCACTATTTAATGATATTTTAATAGGCCATTTTTTCACTGAGAGGAATGTGAGGGTGTCCAACTCAATACCCTAGATTATATTAATTAAATTTGTTGGCATGAGAATCAATTAATACCTAACTTTCATGTTAAGGTGACAACTACGAAAATCAGTATATTTCTGTCGTCGCTTGTGGATAAGCTCACTGATGTTGTAAAGCTATTCATTTGTGTGTCAAGGTGGTTCATTACAAATTGTTAGACTTAGACTTTATGACCATGTGATTTATTTGGTCAACGAACCACATAAGAGGGCTCCCTTCTAGAAAAATGAATACTCTCATAGGGCAATGTAAATCCGTCCAATTGGTATGAGGTGTCACACCTAGGGAGCTAGAGCCCATGTACCCAAATGTGTGGTGTGGTCTTATGAACCTTGAGCACATACACCTCCACCTCAGGCATTTCATAAAATAGCTCTTCTTTAAATCATGGTTCTTCAAATTATCAAATGCTCAAAATATCCTTAGGATCTGTTTGGAAGTTTGCCAATGGCCTACTAAAAAATTTATTCAGAAGCTGATATCACAGTGAAACCATATTTCCGAAGAATGGCTTTTGATAATGAAACATGTAATTGTCAATAATTAATAAAATGTGTAAGAAACACATGAAAGAAATTAGGCAAAAGAGAAGTTGTATGACAAGCCTAGCTAATTGGCTCGGCTTAGTTCAATTTTTCAACTCTCAAGCCAAGTCCAACTCATTAAACTAGCTACCAAGTCCTATAACTAGGGTGGTCACAGCTCGTTTAGTTGTTGTATTATATTTTATCTTGCTTCCAGTTTCTGTTTCTTGCACCCATTTCCATTTCTCATTGCTTCTATATCCATTAAATGCACGTTGCACTACATTATTGTCAATTATACATATTTTTTGAAATTACTTTTTCAATATTATTTTATTTGGAGGAAAATGTTCTGTGATGAAAATGTATCTGTAGTGTCTATGGTGAATTATAAGTTGACACATGTTATGTTGAGGGTTACAAACGTCCAAAAAAGTGTTATGTTGAAAGAGTAGGTGCTCTAAAAGAGACACCAAATTCAAAAATACATCATGTGTCAATCAATGTCACACATACAGAGGTCTGTGTCAACACAGACAATCATTCTCCTATTTATTTTTATTTTTAAATCTTGAGCAAGCAAGTGTTAGTCATGTTTTTTTTCTAATAAGGTCATGCATCTATTGTCAAAAAAAAAAAAAAAAAAAAAGAAAGAAGGCCATGCACCATTTTTTTAATAAAGAAAGAAAGAAACTCACCATCCTCTCTATTTGGCAATGCAAGTATATACATCAAAGTCAAACCATGTAAAACCCCAGGTGCAGGGATGTAATGCAGTTTTGTAAATTATATCAGGAGTTCCAATTATCTCCAGTCTGACTAGAGAGATATTGCGCAACAATATATTCAGCACCCGACAAAATTCCTAAAAAGGGTATGTTGGTAATTAAGTACATAGGTACTTATCAACTGTGTATTTACTATAACACCCTTCTTTAACCCCTGTGTATTTACTAAAGCTTATAATGTCAATGTGCATGAATTTCATCAAAGCAGTCATTATAAGTAGTTAGAATCAAATCTTTGTTTTTTATCTAACCTTAACATGGCACCAATTCATGTGGTCCAGATCCGGATCCAAGATGCTTCCTAAAAGGATTGGAGCAAAAATAAAAACAAACAAAACCCTTAAAAAAAGAGATCTAAAAATTATATATCAGAGCAGAAACTTATCACTTTGTCAAAAAAAATTAAGTTGTGTCTCACATTGTCTATAAAATAATGATTCCATTGATAGTAAGGTCTTCCTACAGTTCTGTAATCATCTATTGGCCCATTCACCAGTATTCAACAACTAAAAAATATAATTTGTGCATCAAAATTTCAAGGTCTTAAAGGAGTCGCTTGCCAACTAAATGGAAAAGAAACCATCCCATCTTGTTTCATAACACGAACTCTTTTGTTTAATGAAGTGAACACCAACTTATAACAAAAAGAAGAAGAATTGAGTTGATTTCTTGAAAGGCAATATCTTGGGTCTGTGGCTATGCCCCATAACTAGCCACATGCATCAATATAAGAGTACGGGGACCACTGCTAGTAGTCAGCTTGGACAGATGATCCCAACCGTTTGTTTTCTTCTATATTTATTTGAATGGTCCAACACAATTTCAATAGAGCTTCAAAAGTTACAAAAGATCTTGTAGAGATTAAATGATTAAAATTATCTGATCATGCTGATTTCTAATGCTTGCAGATTTTTATGTACCGGCCATAGGTTTTTGTCCTCTGAAAATGACATAAGTGGCACTGTAACCCTGACCCAAGGGGCTCCTTTTCTTGAAGGTCCAATTAAGAACAGTGCTAAGAAGACCACTCTCAATGGACAACTGACCCAACCATCCATTGGATTAATCAAGGGAGCCTAAAAGAATACTTAGGTGCTTTGCATAACAAACCATGTGACAGTAATTATTATTGTTGTTATTATTATTATTATTATTATGGCATGTTCCATTCCCGTTCCATGTCTTACAATGTTCAAGCAGCATTCTTGTCGAAAGGATTTTTTAGGAGGCCCGGACACCTACCGATCATCCGCGAATGATAGAACAACATGACAAAGGCAACCAAGGTATGGAGGAAAATCTGGGAAGAGAACAAGGAGATCCCTTAAAAGGGGGAGGCAAGGAAGTAGTAGGCATTAAGAAGAGGAGACAACCTGCTCTTGGACTTAAAGAATAGGTGCATCCTGTGCTCAATCTAGCAATCTTGGACAATTGTTTTGATGAATTGTCAAAATAATAATAATAATAATAAATAAGACAGCCTATTTCAACTGATTCCTATGTCATCATAGGCATTAGCAAGATTTTTTATCCTAAGGAAGAAGGAAAGGAAGCAAGAAAATCACACAAGTGCTTTCTCCATGGGGAACATATGAATATACTTTAGGTCAAAGTCAAACCATATAGAGTTGTATTACTGCTTTTATAATCTCAATGTGACAACCAAAGCTTGTAATATGAATGCATGTGAATCTCATCAAGACAGTCATTAAATGTAGTTAAAATCTAATCCTTTTTAATTAAACCCTAATATATGTTTGGTTCTAATGTTATTTTACATGTCCAAACACTACTTCTCATTGGTTCCAACTAAAGCAGTCAATATAAGAGACATTCATCACTGTCCTAGGACCCAGGAGGGAAGAACACAATTATTTATTTTCTTGTGATTATTGACAAAATAATAAAGATAAAAGATAAGAAGTGGACAAAAGAATTAAAAAGATAATCCACCAAAAAAAAAAATGGTCATAATCAAACCAAAATAAAAAGAGCTCTGGAAATTATCTTTGAGGTGTGTTTCACATTGTCTTTAAAATAATAAATAGGAACACATTGGTCCAGCCATGTGGGGCTGGAGGATACATAGGCTGACGTTTTGTGATGCACATTTGGACTCTTATTTCATGTGTAATCCTACCAAGAGATTTTCTAGGCCAAAAATCAATATGATATGATTGCAACTACAAAACGCTCCCTAAAAAAAGATTAAACAAAGAAAACCCATAGGAGAAATTAGAAAATATGGTGTTTAAATTGATCGAATTTCATTACCAAAAAAAAAATTAATCAAATTTGTCAAAAATAAGTAAATTTAATTGTGTTCACATTGTCTAGAAAATAAGGACCATATTAGTCCAAATGTGTTCCTACGATTTTATAATTAACTTCTACCCTATTCACCTATAGAATTCAA
>JAOXJP010004815.1:0-18148 GCA_025762735.1 Platanus orientalis | reverse complement strand
TGTTTTAGTCCGGCTTATCCTAAAACCATTTGATTCTAAAACATCCTTCCATAGTTCTAACTTGGCATTTACCCCCTCCCTAGTATCATCAATCAACACAACATCATCAACAAATAGCATACACCATGGCACTTCCTCATGTATGCCCCTAGTCAACTCATCCACAACTAAAACAAAAAGGTATGGACTCAATGTTGACCCTTGGTGCAACCCTACTGTGATCACTAACTCACTTGTCTCTCCCCCGGTTGTCCAAACACTAGCTATCACTCCATCATACATATCCTTAACTATGTCAAAAAAATAAAAATAAATAAATAAATAGAAATTGATGTTTCATCATTTACCATTCTTTTGTGTTGATTTTGGTCTAAAGCTTGGGAATACATTGCTGAACTTTGTCAAGCTCTATACTAGTGGTGCACATTCAACAGGGACAATTGAATACAAGAGCCTGAGCATCTGTAACCCATTGCACAAGGAATAAGTATCCCAGAACCCTTATGCGTGAAAAACTTCTAAATGATTTATATCCCTTTGCTTTACAAACCCTCTAGAAAATCTATCCCCAATTTTCAAATATTGCCAAAGAAAAAAAGTTTGCTAAGTTATTTTAATAGAACTTGCTTGGAATCCTATTTAAACGAGAGAAAATCCTCTCCCGCTAAAAGACTAATAATCTGGGGCAGGAGACAAACACTAAACAAGTTTTTTGCACAAGGCAGCCGCGCGCTTTGCCACCTTTTTGTGCCAAACTTTTGCTGCAACAACCCCTACCTCATGACAAAAGAAGAGATTTTTCTCTAAGAAAATTAAAAATAGTTGAGACTTATGGTTCATAAAAGAAAATTCTATGGAGACTGCCCTTCCTTGTGGTCCTCATTGACAAGCTAGCCCTTGCGTTTGGAATTAGGCCCTACACCAAACACGTTACGCGTAGCTTCTCCATACTAGAAGGTTGCATTTTTATCTTTCTTCTTATTATGTGTTAAAAATATTTCAATTTTTTGAAAATATGGGAAGTGAAGAAGATCAAGGCATCCATACGGATACTTTGGTAAAACATCCGTATAGATATTCTAGTAAAAGTATTTGCATGGATATTTTGTGGGGATGGTCTTTTGCGGATAATTTGATGTTTTCAGTGGCATTAAATAGAATAAACTGTTCACTTGCTTGTAAGTGTGAAATGGTTTTTTTTTATTTACTAACATTCAATGAATCTAAACAAAAGACCCTCTAAAATTTTCAACAGTTATGAAACATTAATCAAATATTCGTTAAACCTAGACAAAAAAAATCGTTGGCATCCCTCAATGCTTAAATGTCATTAACTAACGTTCATCAAATCTAAACATAGGTTCGTCGAATATGGACAAATCTTTGAAACTCGTCACAACGATTACAGACTATCAATTAAGTCCATTAAGATAGGACAATTAAGCCTATTAAAGTTGATAAATAATGAGTTTCATTAAGCCCATTAAATTGTTACTTTATAAATAGAGTCCAAAGTCTCTTTTAGAAAAGTGGCTCACAGAAAAATGAAAAAGCTCTATCAAAATAGAATTTGGCGTCCAAGAGAGACTTTGTAACGCGATAAAGATATTTTTCTTTGTCTATTTCACTAAACATTGAATAGTACCATTTATTTCGAAGTCAATTTTAGTATATAAATAATTCTTGGCAAACAACATCCATTACTTGTGACTTGGGCAGTTGGTGCAATTCACATGAAAAATACTTAATTCTGAGTTTGGTTGAATCCAAGAATTAGTGTTGTTGATTCCCTTGCACAATTGATGGGAGACTACAATTATTGTCAAGAAATATTTTCACACTTTCATGTCTTGGAATCATGTAACAATAATCTACAATCGACTTGATCCCTTCAATGGGTATGTAGGCAACTTGTCTATCAGGTTCAGCCATAGTATATTCCCAAAAAGGATGATCAAGCATTATGTTTTGTAACATTATTGGAGTCGGCAAATTCCAATTATGGACTTAGAATTAATATTCCAATGATTTAGTAAAAACTAGAACCCAAGTTCTAACAAATTAACGATATTCTACTCCCGATAAAAAATGGAAAGAAGGGAATAAAGTCTATTAATTGGTCACAATAGTGACCAAGGTATTTTATGGTTTTAGAAAACATAATTTGTTACCAAGACTAAGACAAAAGTATACAAACTAGTGGGGGTTACTATTCTCTTAAAAAATTATGAGAAATAATGATTCTAAACCAAAGTTTACCTCTGAAAATTTGTTTTCAAAGATGTTAAGATGACAGGTTTCCAAATCTAGAAAACCCTACCCATACTTAATTAGAAATGTTTTTTACTGTATAAGAAAGACAATAAATAATGTGGTAGATGAACCTATACATGATACTTGAGAGGCTTTTTCATAACCATAATGGATTTCATGGAAAGAAGTTTCATGATTAGATAAATGATACTTGAAATTTATAGTTATTCTAGAAGACCAAGTACTCTATACTCTGTGGTACAACTTAGATATCACTTGATAATTACTTGTTATTGGTAATGGAGTTTCTGAAATCTAATGATTCAAATGAATTGTTTAAAATTTTGAGTTTATAGCTTGATGATTATAGTTTTTTTTTTTTTATTTTCTAGTTGGAATACCAAATTTCAAATTAGATGAAAACGACAACAATTAAAAATATTAGATATGCTAGAAATTAGCATGATAATAACATGTGGTTCTGTCTATATCATACAAAGAGGTTCTTTTATAAGAATCTAGAAATGTTAATAAACTCTTGAGTTGATTTTTGAAAAATAATTAAGTGTATGCTAGCTTGATGTTGATGAGAATGTACGGCAGCTTGATGCTAACGAGAATGTTTGCTAGCTTAAGCCTGAAGACAATAAGTTTCCTAGCATGAAGCTACTGTTGATTAGTATACTAGTATAAATCTGATGGCTATACATATACCAATGTATAGTTGATGAAGAATTAAAGCTTGAGCTTTCGTGTATCCACATTAAATGTTGAGTAGATACATAAGTTGTTAAACTTAAATTGCATGAGAATTCAAATTTGGATAGACCTAAATCTATGACTACTTAAATAGAAAAAGTGATTCCTTAAAGATCAAAAACAAATGTTTGACTTATTCCTAAAGGGAATGGAGTATGTTTTCCACTTCAATATTATTGATAGAAACTTGCTTTTTTGAGTGTGGAAGATGGTCACTTCTTATGAGTTTTGGACAATCTCTAGAATACTCAATAAAACCAAGATCAAGCATAGACCTTAAAGTACTAAGCTATTTATTTTCTCGTGAAGGATTGTGTGTGTGACAATATTATTTGTCAAACAAAGATTTAATTTAAGGTTCTGTTTATTGAAATCTTAAACAAGTTTCATTTGCCTACACTATGTAGAGTTTCAAAGGTAAACCACATTTAGTTATATATACTGTGGACATCGGCGTTCGAGAGGGGTTCGGATTCCCCCGTCCACCCGTGGTTTCTGGGCCCACTCTTCAGTGCGTGATACCGGTGCATGAAAGGTCGCTAACCCTTTTAAAGGAGGGTTAGGTTTTTCTGAGAGTCGCCACCAACTCGGGGTTAACCAATGAAGTTGGACATTGGTTCTCATCTCTGGGTGAAGAGGAGAAGTCTAGACCTGAAGGTCTAAGGGTTTAACTCCTAATACTAATCTACATTCCTGAGATAAAGGGTAAGTTGTTTAGTTGCATTTGGGGAAGGTGTTAGGCACCCCAAATACCTGCCTTTTTAGGGTGGCTTCTCTCATTCATACATGTTTTGAATTATGCTGAAGTCCATGCTTTGTTAAATATAAAGTTATTGGTTTGGACCACCCCCATGGTGTAATCATTGCAGTTGCACTAGAGACGTAGTCTCAAGCTGCCTACATACCCGATCTTATATGGTTCAATGTATTCCTAGGGTTTTGTCGAGATTAAACTGCATGTAGTTATAGGGGTTTGTTGTGTGTGTCAATCTTGGTAGTCAAGTATGTCTAGTTGTGAGATTGATTTAGGGTAGATTCATTTTATATTGTTTGTATACTTACAGGGTACTCCGCACTATTGCAAATATGAACAAATTAGCTAAATTAGGGTAAGGACTATGTTGTACCAATATGCATGGTTTTAAGAACCTAATTGGGCTATGGCTAAGTCCTAGGGTCTTTGGGTTCCGAACCATTGCGACATGACCCTGAGATAAGGTGAAGACCATAAGAGGTTAGGACATGTTGAAAGGTAGTGATTGGGTAGGTTGACTCGACCTGATCGCATTGACGTAGTAGCCACGATCCAGGCATTGTCTCCTTAGTAAAGTTCGGGTATCAGATACACTTGGAAATCACAAGCATATAGTCAATCTTACTATGATTGTAGGGAAGCTAAAAGAGGCATTTGCAATGAAGGGATTTCTAGATTATGTCTATTGAATGAAATGGTTTGAAGATGAGATTAAGCTTGGGATAAAGGTAGGTTTCATTAATCTTTCATAAGCCTAACGCTTAAAGCTCATCTTGATGCCTGAAATTCTTCTCAATGCCTGAATAAAAATTCAGGTGTTGGAATAAATACATAGCCCACAGAGGTGCCTAAGCACATGGATGAATTTAAAGGTGTTATTTACTTGTGTATAAACTTTAAAGAAGGTCAGGGTTCACTAGGGTGGGTCCTAGATCCTAATGCTTGAATTTATTTAATGCCTACTTTTTCTGTCAATGCCTGAATTTTAACAGATTAAAATTTAGGGGTTGGATTTGGATAGTCTGTACTCTAGAGGGCATATGTCTCCCCACAAAATTCCAATTTAGCGTAGTTGGTCAATTTAGAAAGCTGAGAGAGAGATATTTCCAACCATATATAATAACCCTATGTTTGTCTAATGCCTGATTGTGAAACTGACACCTAAATTTTCTGTCAATGCTTAAATTTTAACAGATTAAAAATCAAGTGTTGGGTTTGGACAGTCTATACTCCGGATGGCATATTTCTCTAAAAAAATTTCCAATTTGAGTGTGGTTGGTCAATTTGGAAAGCTGAAAGAGAGAGATCTTTCCAACCATATATAACAAGCCTATGTTTGTCTAACACATACTTTTGAAACTGATGCTTATATTTTCTGTTAATGTCTGAATTTTAATAGAGTAAAAATTAGGCGTTAGGTTTGGACAGTTTATACTCCAGAGGGCATATCTCTCTCCACAAAATTTCAATTTTACCGTGGTCGGTCAATTAAAAATCAGGCGTTAGGCCTGGACCCAAAATCCAACAGCCTTATTTAGGCAATTTGAACCCCTTAGGGGTATTGGAAAATTCTAAAATTATGAATGCTAGCAGGCAGTATAAATATGAACATCATATTAAAAATTGGGCTTCATATCATGTATACAAAATTCAAACAAAAATCCCCAAATATTTAGCTCATCTAGGTCTCAAAAGACCTAGATTTTGAGGTCTGTTTAGGAGGCCATCTCGAGGCCTTCCACATCTCTTAAAATCATGAAATTAAATACAGTAGCTGGCATGTATGTCTAGTCTAACATAATCAAATTTAGGCTCAAGGGGACCTCTACAAAATTCACAATAAAATCAGCAATAAAACATGTTCAAAATAAGAGCAAGTAGAGGTTGTTGAGCCTCTACTATGTAACCCGAATTGGAGTACAGCTTAGACATGAATTGGACAACATAACATCATACTAAATTTATATAAAATCACAGGGGGGAGTAGCTAGATCAAAGTTGAGGCTTACCTTGGGTCCAAAGTGGCCTAAGGTTTGTAAGTCCTCTATTTTTCTTCTTCTTCCTCTTCTTGCCTTAGAATTTTTTAGGGTTCTTGTTGCTAACCCTGGGCTGCATGAATTTGGGGCTATTTTTATCCCCAAATTGGTGTGGTGAATGGCTAGGATTGATCTTAGGATTTGTTAGGTGGAGGGCTAGGATGCAATTGGATTGGGTAACTAGGATGTGTTTCGGCTAAAGGGCATGGATTGGTGAGGTGGCTAGATGGAGGGGCAGATCTAAGTTGTGCTAATTGAATGAATGGTGAGATTAGGGGTGCGCTATTAAGCATGTATAGGTGAGGTGGATGGGAGACATGGGAGATACCTTTTGGGAAAATCCCATTGGTTGTAATCTTTAAGGGGATGGCATGAGGTGCCAAATGGGGGGGTGTGATGGGCTCTATAGGGATTTGAAATCCAAGGGAGGAGGGTAAAAAATCAGATGGGAAGATGCTAATTTAAGGGTTGCCAAAAATTGCTTTAAGGTGTGAATGCATTTAATGCTAAATATCTTAGCTTTTAGCTCATTTAATGATGCTTTTTGATTTTTTGAACGCTCTCTATGCCGTCACTTCTCGCGAGCTATTGAGCTTGAAAGTTGACTCACTCAATGCCATTTTCAGAGGTTGCAAATGCGCTGGTCCAGTCAGAACCAAATTACAAAAAGGGCAAGGGGTGAAATCAAGGTTTTTTTAACCTAAAAAGCTCTCAGATGCATTTTGAAAGGGTAAGATGATAAAATTGATTAGAGAATCACCCAAGGATAGATGATCATAGGTCTAGGTGAGTCATAGCTTATGACTATGCAGGATTACAGTACCTGAGCAAGAAACTGAATCAAAAACCATTTTTTGCGCGGTTTGACAATATTGGACAGGGAATGTTGCTATTTTTTCTATAAAATGCCATCATGGGCCATATCTGGGGAATTCAAAGTGTGAAGAGTCCTTGAGCTATAGGAGCTGACAAATTGGCTGTCGGGTTCCCGGACAGTTGCCTAGAGTTTTTCAAAGTAGGGTTGCTTAGAGAGATTGGGTTTCTGTAGCTATCTAGAATTGGGTGGAATTGAACTACTGGGCCTTCTCTAAACCAGGAGTTTGTCAAATAATTTTTTGAGGGCAAGGGTGAAACTGGGAAAATGGGCCTGACTTTGCCACATTTCGAATCCGGGAGAACTTTTAAGGGCATTTCGCTTACCAAAGACAGACAAAATGTGCTTTTTTTGGGTTTGGGTAGAAATGATTGCCTAGGCCATGGATTTTCTGCAAATTAGTGTAAATATGATAGTCCTGAGGCTCTGAATTTATAGGAGGATGGCCACTGACTAATTGAATTTCTGATTTTAGATGAACTCCTAAGAGTTGGTTGAGCACCTAATTTTTAGACCTGATTTGTTGCACTTTTTGAAATATTTGAGGTAATCTTAACAAATAAGTTTCCTAAAAGTTCCTGCTCCTTAGACAAATTTTTGAAGGCCTCGCGATTCTGGAGAGATGGGCATTGACTGATCTTGATTTGGAGGTCTAGAGAGTATTTTGGGTCCAAATGAGCGAAATGTGGAAAAATGACTTTTTGACCTCTTGGGAAAGATTTGAGATTTCACAGAGGTTCAAAATTTCAAAATCCTTTTCTCAAACTTGGAGATTTGAAGCTAAGGCCGGGGCCGAGATATGGAGATTGACCTTTCTGGATTCCGAGGTTGGATGAATCTCTGAGAGCTTATACAAGGGTCATTTCTTGGTCAAGGTTGTCATATATTAAGAAATTGCCTGTTGCCAGTCTCGAGCAATGTCTGTTCTATGATGAGTTCCTCAGAATTGGGAGACTTAGGGATACATATGATCTAAAATTACACCATTCGAACAACGAGAGAAACTTCGGGGATCCTTTGAGGGTTCGGGGGTAAATACTCTGAGGTGAAGAGGGTAAAATGGTAATTTTTTACCCGTGGGTCGAAAAAGGTGAAAATGATATTTCTTTGCCTATGATGCTTCATGAAAAGAAGGCTTATGTAGGTAGGAAAAATTCAGTGATCTCGATGGTAGATAGTGAGTTCAGGGTTTGAAGGCAAAGGGGAAAAATAATAATTTTTCCATCTGTGATGCTTTACTAGAGAAAGGCTTACAGGAGGTGGAAAACTTGCTGATGACATGGATGAGGTTCTTAAATGTGGACCCTCAAAGTCTTGTTGATGTCTTTGTGAGAGATTAGGGTTTGTCCTGAAATGGTGCATTTTGGGCTGTAATAAGGTGCTCTGACTGGTTTATTTGCGACTGGAGTATCTGGAGAGATCTCTTTGGGAATGCCTAATCTCTTAGAGTCCAGGTTTGTTCTTCCTAAGCCAAGGGTGCTTAGGGTGTTGATACCTAAATGTTGTTATGTTGTCCTTATGCTATCATATGACTCGAGTCAAAATTTGGGTGCTGACAGCTATGTTGGTTAACAATGATCCTAAAAGAGCTTCGAGTTCCTTTACAACCAACTCCTATCATTTGGTGTGATGATACCTCTGCTATTTCTCTGCCGTCCAATCCAGTTCTACATGCATGCACAAAACATATAGAACTAAATTGTCACTTCATATGTGAAAAGGTGTTGCAAAGAATTTTACAAATCTGCTAAATATCAATTGATGATCAGCCAGTTGATATCTTTACTAAATTTTTGCCACTCTACAAATTTCACTAATTCAGGTCCAAGCTCCGAGTATCTCTAACACTATTTGAGGGGGATATTAGCATTGAAGAATAAATCACTTAGAAAAGAAGTTAAATTAGTTATGAGTGTAACAATTATAAAGCATGCTGTAATAGAATACAACTGTAACTGAAGAAGTGGAGTCAGTGTAATTGAAGTATAATCGTTCTTTATATAAAGAAATCAGGTGCTCAAAAGGAGTATCCAAGATTATTCTAAAATCTCCATTTTCTTTTTGAAAGTTCTTCTTGCTCTCTTTCTCTCTAGTTTTCTTCTGTGATTTCATTGTTTTGTGTTTGTTCACAAGGAATTGACTTGTTACGGGCTATAAGCAAGAAATCTTGCATGGTTTTCACCATTCACAAAGGATTAAGTGTATTAGATGTTGGAAACAGTTTTGAAAGTTCCTAGATTTTTACTGTTCCTAGATTTATAATCTGACTAGGTAGACATCTTTGAGCCAAAATAAAAGTGGGACCCACAAGTCATTTGAGGCAGGTCCACATGGGTTCGTATTCACCTCATTGAGGAGAACAACTTCGTATGATTGGTTAATCAAAACCATTAATGGGTGAATAAGAAATTGTCTCTAAAGGTGCCTAGTTGAACACTGGTAAAACTGGTGAAAGGGTGTGTCTATTTGTGCGGTTTTATAGTTTTATCATCCATGACTATTTGGACCGAATAGTCACAAATGTGGCTATTAAATCACCCATTTTAACACATGTATCTTCATATGGACATGAAGGTGACTATTAAATCACACCTTTTAATCCCTTGTCTGTTCCGAATAGACATGAATGTGACTATAGAAATGCATCATTTTGCTTTCGTGTCTGTTCAAACACCAAAAGTTGTGTCTCTATGCCTGTTCCAAATAGACATGAATAAGTCTATAAATAAATCGTCCCTCCATTTTATTCACTCAATTCGATTCCAAATCCAAAATTCGTAGTATTCCTTTAGGCATCATAGAGGATGTCCGAATTAGGCATATAAAAAACATGATAACATGTTTGTGTTCTAAGAGAGAGTACAACACAAGTTTGATTAGCCAAGCACACAGATTGGAGTGCTTCTTCTGTGTGTAGTCGATCATTGTATCCTAAGAGGCAAATGTCCGAAGAGTTTGGAAGCATCATTGCAAGGGGTGAAATCTGTCTTAAGGACATAGTGTCAAACACTTGCCTTGATCAATTCGGTACTGTTTTATTGTCAATTCGTCCAGTCAAATAAGTGGTTCTTTTCATTTGATTTTTTTAAAGTATTTTATTTACATGAAATAAATACTTGTTGTTTACATAATAGTGTATCATAGAATATAGAACAACATTAGAAATATGGGAACGGAAGAGTGCGAATGGACCGGTAGGACAGGTGGGGCAGCCTGTCCATCGCCTGCTAGAGAAATGTAATCGAAGGTAAGTATTAGTCAAGAAGCAGAATAAGAAGATTAGGTGTGATCTGGCAAGCATCTACTGCTCACAGAAAACAAATTTATGACAAGTTCAATTAGTCTGATTTTGAATCATCTCCAGTCTGAATGGACAGTACCACTCCATTACCAATCAGTGTGTGACATGTGGCCTGACAAAGGGTGTCTGAGTCAATAAACATGTGCAATGGAGGGTATTACAGCAAATACACAATGAGTAAGTAGCTATGTATTTTATTTATGTACCCTTCATCAGACGTTGTGTCACATCCTCCTGAGAAGGTGCAGATTTGGTGTTCTCCCTTAACGACACCTGGAGTCCTCCTACATACAGGGGGGGGGGGACACCATCTCGAAAAAGTGATTTGCACTTTTTGGGAGGTGATTTTCACTTTTCGACATGATATGTACCCCTTGTATGCAGGAGGACTTTAGATGTTCGTTTAGGGGTTGCACCAAATCTTGGGGGCTGAGCAGAGACTAAAGTGGTACCTGGCCATTTAGACTGGAGATGATGTGAACTCTAACTAGTCCCAATTGACGGGTCCCACATTATGATGTGGCAATCAGTATGCCCAAGTAAGCCTTATCAAATAAAAAGCCATTTAGAATTTTACCAGGAAAAAAAATGCATTTAGAATAGCAAGTAGGTTATATTTGTCTTGGAGAAGTAAAATAATATGGAAAAAAAAACTAGGCCAAATCGGCTGCTTTGGACACTTACTTTTCCAATTGAACAGTTTTTTTGGACGTTTTTAACCCCAAAACACCATGCGTGTCAGCTTATAGTTGCTCAGAGAGACTCACAATACTTTTTCATCACAAGCCAAAGGATAATAAATTAAGAAAAGCTTCCCATCGAAATATCACATATAAATGAATAAATAGATATATAAATTTTCTCAATAACATATGGAAAGCCCACGTCTGTATAATCGTAAAAAACAACTAAATATAGGGTTGCAACCATTGATCGCCATCAATGAAAGACACATTAAGGAAAGGAGAAGCTTGTGTGTCATTGAGTCTTTGAGCATAAGGCGCTCTCATAGTAATGTTTGCTCCTACACCAGAGCACATGTACTCTCCATAGAAGACAGTCCTGTTTCACAAACCAAAAAACCCATCAAATCGCTTGAAAAAAAATGCACACTAACTCGCCGAGTTTTGATACTTACTGGTCTCTTGTGATGTCGTTGAAATCATTCCATCCCTCTGGGGAGATGATATCAGACATGCTAGTGTAAGCGAAAACAACGCGAGAGTATGGCCTCCATGCTCGACCTAGCCATATTCTTCCGGTCCCTCCTATAGTGCAATTGACGAACGCAAACCCAGTGTTCTCATCCTTGGAAGCTCTACCATGTGCTGTAACAGCTCCGTTTATGCTCTTCGATCCTTGTGGTACTGGGTTGGCTATAGAAGTCAACTGGCAGTTCTGAAGAGGTAAAGTGAAGGCTCAGATGGGTAGCTCTCATATATAGTTAATGGCTAACGCAAAGATATATCATGTAACTTTAAATAACTAAGTTCTTCTAGGGTTATCCCAAAAAAAAAAGTTCCTATAGGGTGATGGGTTACAATGAATGACCATATTTTGCCATTTTTACCCCTCCCCCTCTGAACACATTTTTTTCAAGGAGTGCAGTTTGCTTTTTGAAATGGCAGATAACTTGAGGAATTATATCAATGAACTTGAACTTTAAAAAAATGAAAATGGAAATTGAAATATTCGTTAGGCAATATATATATATATATATATATATATATATATATATATATATCTGAGTAAAAAATTCAAAATTAAAAAATAACATGAATTTTAGAAAAATGGTAAAAGCACTTTGCTTAGACAATGAAATTAGCTTAGATATTAAACACTAAACAAATTAAAAACCTAACGATTCAGGGGTTTGAAACCTTTAAAGACCCATTTTTTTTCATGTTCAACATTAATAGTTTTGAAAACTGGAGTGACCATCAAACCAGTAAGATGGATGGCTTGCATCCAACTGGGTTCAACCGTCGATTTGCATGGTCTAACTGCAATTCACTTCAAACATTGCAAAATGTAATAAAATACCAAAAAATAAGACAATTCATTATTTACTAGAAAAGTTAGTAAAAAACAACACTTGAGATTAATACATACTCAAGCTAAGAAATAACACGTAAATAACTAATATAATGATTAACATATGCATAATGCCTAGTCAAGAAATGAGTGATCATAATTAAGCTAAGAAACGAAGGATATATAATCACATCATAAAGCAGAATTATACCAATATGGGAATGACTCGTTTCTAAATTTTATTCTTAATATGCTAAAAAAAAAAATTGGTTGGTCTTATTAGACCGGGTTTATAAAAAACCGGCCAGTTTTGTCTGGTTTTGCCAGTTATATGCGATATATATTTTTTAAATTATGATTTTATGATTTTATAAAACTGTTTAGGGTTCCGGTTCCAGTCAAACTAGGTCAGACCTCCCGGTCCGATCTAGTTTTCAAAACTATGTCATAATGACTACTTGTAACTAGTCCCAATGATACAGTGTAGAGATAGATGGAAAAGTAGAGAATATGAATTTAACTGCAGCTTACCTCATAAGTTGACCTTGCGTTGCCAAAGATGAAATCAATGGATCCCTGGATGTAGCAATCCTTGAAGTAATGTCGACCCTTATCATCATGAAGGGTGTCTTGGGCTCCGAAGAATCCACAACCCCAGAAAGCAGCTTGATCTCCTGCTATTCTAATGGCCACTGCTTGAGCTCCAACAGCACCAGGACTTGGAATTGGGCCTACATTCTTATATAGGTACGAGTAGGATAAGCATGTGTGGATAGACATGTTTATTATAAGGATAACAATAATAACTTTGGCATCATCATCATCATCATCATCTCTCTCTCTTTCTCTCACAACATTAAGTCCTGGTCATAGTTCCTTTAAATCTATAATATTCAGGGAAACCTTAAATATCGTCATTAGGATAAGTTAACAGACTTATTACTGCAACGTGTTAGACATGAGTATCATTAGATAGTGACTGCACAAATGCTTAGTAACCTTTTTCAATGAAGCGTTAATGTTAATAAATGGATAATCACATATCAATTCACAATACGTAACTTATTATATTTGTAACTCACCATGAAGCTTATGTTCTTAGCGATGAAATTGTCTGCGAAAACCTGAACTGAACCACTATTAAATGTACCGTGTGAAGAATTGGCAGTGTCATTCCATATGATTGCTGTTGAGCCCAACCCTTGCCCTTGAAACGTGATATTGGGTTTGGTCTTCGGAACCATCACCTTCTCACTAAACATATTAAAGCCAATAAATTAGCTCATAGCAAGTTTAATTAACTACTTGGAGACGTAAAGAAGAGATCTAACTTACAAGTAAATGCCAGTGTTGATCCATATAATGGTTTTTTTCTGGCTAGAAACTCCAACTGCATCAATGGCTGCTTGTACTGTTGTAAAATTACAACACCCATTTCGATCCACACATAAGAATGAGGTAGTGTTAGTGTCCGGAGGGGGGATGTCATGCGGGAAGTAATCACAAATGGACACTTTCTTCTTCTTCTTCTTGTGGTGGTGGTGGTGGCGATGGCCATTAATGTTGAGAGGGATGAGAGTTGACATAATGGGTGATGAGGTGGTAGAACCTAGATTAATGAGGTATTCGAGGCATGGTGTTTTTGGAAGTATGAGTGCTGTAGATATGAAAACAGCCAAGATGGCACATAGAAAAGCTAGAGATGCTCCTTTGAGATTCATTTCTTTTTTTTTGATTGAGTTGAGAGATAAGAGGTGAGATTTTAACAAGAGGACATATGGGAATGCACTTAAAGTTCAAGGCTAAATGGCATGTCTTACAAATTACCCTTTCCCTACGAAACTTTAGGAGACTTTGTGAACCTACCAATCTTGGCATGGTTGTTGCTTGAAAAGAGAGTACAATCACAAGAAGTTAAGAGTGCAAATGGGCTGGGTAGGGGCTCAACCCAAGATTGGTTCAAACCCGTTACTGGCCAAAACAACTTAGATAAATGCCCATCCTAAGACCAATAACCTGGGTCAAGCAATGAATTTGATATACATTCTAAGGCTATTATTAGTTCAAAAGTCAGTCTGGACTAAGCCTATTAATAATTCAGGCCTAACTTTGAGGCCCGAAGTAATATGGGTCCTGTTGCGTGTTATCCCAGCCAGCCCAGCTCAAGTACACCCGTACAAGAAGTGCCTCAAGGATCCAAACATGTCCTTTCTTTTGAAAATGACAATTCTTAATCTTCCCTTTTCTCTCACCCAATCTTTGCAGGGCAAGATGTTGAGGCTGCCTTCCCCTTAGATAGGGAAACCCATCCTTAACTGCTGGGCAATTAATGATCAAGAACTGTCCGATCGCTTGGACGGCCCAGATTGATGGGCATTCTCATATTGCAAGCATTTCGTTTGTGCAAGGGGTTTGGTTGAGCGTTACGAGTTTTGCTGCAAAGGATCATCCCTGTGTATGTCGTGCAAGTGAAAACAAATATTTCATTAGATATAACATGCACTGCATAACTTGTGAAAGGTTGCCGAACAGGCATATCTGGCTTGAACTGGTCCAAACCAATCTCAGTACCAAATGATCCTGGGTGCAGCGCTTGAAACTCAAATCCAAAGGCACTGTTAAGCTTTGTACGGATCCGGAAATGCCAAGGACCATTAAGTTGAACTTTCGTTTCATAATGAGATGATTCATATGAGAATATATATTAGTTTGGTTCACTCGCTATCATGGTCTATCAAATAAATCATCAGGATCAGTTAAAAACCATGCCTTTTTGCTTGCTTCAAAATTCATTTTCCTCTACAACTTGTATTTCGATTGTGCGCATCCATTATGTTTTAAAAATTGTCTTTCTAGACGGGGGTCTAGATCCCTTTTCTACAAGACACCCTCTTAGCGCCATCCTGAAACATAGCCAATCCAGACGATGGCACACACACACACACACTCACATACAGATTATCGCTGCACCAATCACAAAAAGTGACAATAACTTATGAAGGGTATTTTGATAAATACAATCTCAACAAATCAGTACAGATTTGTTAATATATATTTATCAAAAGAATCTTTAGTTCTCTTTCCCTTTATGTGATCGGTGCAGCAGTGGTAATCCATGTATGAATGCCATAGAGGATGTAGTACTCTATAATATGCATGAAGGGTAAAAATGTAATTAAACATGCATAAAGGTAAAATTATCTTTAAACATTCTTAGAAATATCATTGTGGTGTTTGGGACTTAGTCACTAGAATGATGTAGAAGTGGAAAAAACAATGATAAGTTATGAACTTGTCAAGTTTTAAAAGTTGTCCCTAGCTAAGAGTGTATTTGGGACAACTTCATTGGTAACATGTATCAATTTTGAAAGAGTTTGAGAACAAACCATACATCATTGGAAAGAACTATGAGTATATTTTCCAACGAAATGAACGGTTAGTGAATTAGAGTTTTCTAGAGAATGCTATAATCAATTTTCTATGGGGTATCTTTATTGGGGAAAACATACTGGGAAGCTCGATCAATCAGGAGTACTTCTAATTGATTGAGGCAGGTGACCCCAATCGATCCAAAGTATACTTGATCGATCGGGAATATGCCCAATTGATCAAGCCTGGAGGAAGAATCCCCTTTAGGATTTGTGCTTGCATATGATTGGGTTGTTTCTTTTGGGACCCTTACAGATGACCCTAAACCTCATATTTACCCTTTTAGGGGTTGCATGACATAAGGAAATCAATATTAGAGAGGGGAAGAGACTTTGGAAAAAATTAGGAGAATGAAAGAGAATCTTCTTCTTCAAGTGCATGGTAAGTCCCTAGAAACTTAGATCTAGTCAAGATTAGGGTTTATTTTTAGTCTCTTATAATTATTCATGAATTTTTAGTGCAAAACTATGGTTTAATTTTAGAGGAAAGAAAGTCCTTGAAACGAACTTCGGAAGAGAACTCTTTTGGAGCAAGGGAGTAAAAGGCTTGGTGAGTGGATATATAATTTATGCACGTTTTTCCATTCTTAGGTTCCTATAGAAGTGATTTTATTCCATGTTTGTAAAGATTTTGTGGTTTTAATCTCTATGAAATTGATTTGGTAAATGGATATGTATTTTATGTGTATAAATTTCCCTTTACCTAGGATCTTAGATTTGTTGGGAATGAGTTTTGCTTTGGTGGATTCATATTCAACCTCTATGAGAAAATTGATTTTGTTATGTGGATTCTAGTTCTATTGACGTGAGTATATTTGGGAGGATTCTATTACTCTATTTCTGTGTTCTTGGAATATAGAGTTAGTTACATGATGTCAATGTCTTATTTTCAGTAGTTTGGTGATCTCTACTCTATTTGAAAAGGTTTTAAAGTTGGATTTAGGTAATTTGGATGGTTTAAAAGGTTCTATGTGGTGTATCTTAGTTTATCATTTTACTTTGAAATTCCTAATTTTTTGCTGTCCACATATTTATTGAATTGTTATATAACTAATTCTCCATGATTTACATGTCGTTGGTATGCCTTTAGACTCTTTGCATAAGCCTACTACTCACTTTGGTGGATTTCCTTTACCTCATATTAATCCATGTTAACTTGTGTTAATTCTATTGGTTCCCATGTTAGAATCTTAGAATATTGTGCGCTGCAATAGGCTTTGCATCCATTGGTAAATTTTGATGGCATAAGCATGTTACTTCTAGCATGATTTACTTGGGAGTTTTTATATAGCATTTTCTTGGTCTTCTAAATAAGTTTTGGGAAGAACTTGAGCTATTTAGTTTTATCATTGGTAATATTTGGCATGAAAATGTTTTTACTTTCATAAGCATTTTCTTTGTCCTTAGAATTTGGGTCAAACATCTTTGTTTGTATTTCGGTATTTGGCCCCTTAGATGTGATTTACTTCTTCAGTTTTTGGACTCTTTATGAGATATGACATATGGATGTTTTAAATGGCTTACTTGTATAGTAGTTACTTTACTTTATATGAGCATGATTTTGGAATTCAGTTTTGGATACAAGGATTTGTTAGGATATCCCTATGTGGGAACATGCACTTTTGGGTATGAAGACTTTAAGTAGGTTGGTCCTTGCGACCCTCAAGTACCTTGCTATCAGGTCACATCAATTGGAAAATGAGCACTAGTTTCTTGGAGATTTATTATGTATGGTCTTTATTGTTGATGTATATTGTCAATTCCATATTGTATAAAATACATGGAGTGGTAGATTAAGGCATGACATGAGCACATTGCATACCTTGAGTCATGTCTATAATCATCAAGTGGTTCGTTCCAAGATGGAAGACGAGCTCTAAACACTTAAAACCGAGGATGATCTGTTCCCAAGATTGCCGAGGTTCGAAGACTTAAAGACCCGAGGTTCATTGAGCTCAAAAGGTTTATAAAGGTACATAATTTGATAGACCTAGGCTAAAAAGATCAAAAGACACCTTACATAGCCTTATGGACCAACCCATGCCTCCTACATAGATTCCTAAGGAAGTGGGAGTAGGATCAAGGCATGCTGGCAGAAAAATAGGGGAATCAGATTGATCCAGAGGGGGTCAGATCAATCCGCATTTAGCAGATTGATCCACTAAGATCAATCCGCACTTAGCAGATCGATCCACTACTTACCAGATCGATCTGGAAATGCTCAAGTGTCTCAGATTGAGACACTATATCCATTCAGGGATATGGGATCGATCCGTGCAGATCAATTTGACATAGCCAGGTCAATCCGCAATTGTAAAAATTCAAAAATAAAAATAGATCAACGTCTGCAATTTTTTGTTCGTTGGGGTAGATGCCATATCAAGGGTGCACGACTGTGCTCATCCCCTATAAGTATAAGAAAAGCTCAAAAGAGCTCTCTAACACTCAAGAACACACCAATCCACATTGAACACTAAAGAGAAGAGAGAGCTTAAGGCATTTGCACCTCCCAACAACCAAAGACTCACTTCTATGAGCATTGATTAAAGATCAATGAGCCTTTAACTGCTTCCAAAGAACTCTATACACAAGCCTTGTGAGGTAACTTATATTGACTCTTATTTAATTTGAGACTATAGCATCCGCTGGAGACACCGGTTATAGATCACACCTGCCAGAAACACCGGGTGTAGACCATAGCACTACCAC
>JAOXJP010004814.1:0-32573 GCA_025762735.1 Platanus orientalis | reverse complement strand
AGAAGTGTTCTTGTTTACTTACCTTTTGGTCTAAAAATGAAATTAAATTGAAGCCTCAAGTTCTTTCTTCAAAAATCCCAAAATCTCTTGTAAAACCTAGCTTCTCTCTCTTCTTCTTTCTTTAAAATTCTCAAATTTGCAAGGTTCTTCAAAAGATCTTCTTTCTTATGAATCTATATATTTTTATAGGCCTAAATAGCAACCCTAATCCCCAATTTCGTGTTTAGGTAGGTCACCAGTGAAAAAATCCTTAAAATTTTTCAAAAATCACGGTTGTACAGAATTCTCCGTTTTGATGACATCAATATTTAAAATTTTATAAAAATCATGGTTGTACGGAATTCTCCGTTTTGATGACGTAATCCCACCAGACTTTGTTTTCAGTAGAGACACTCGATAGGAAAATGATCATAACTTTTCCTACAAAACTCTGATTCAGTTGCCATTTTTTTTGTTGGAAACTAGACTTTAAGAGATTTCCAAGCATATAAAATGTGTTCTCTAATTCGTTCTAAATTTTTATTGGTGTATTTTTAAATTTACCCCAAAATCTACTGATTCATACCATACCAGATGTCATAAACACTTTTTGAGAAAATTGTGATAACTTCTTCTAGGAAATTTTAAATCACTCACCATTTATCGTATTGAAAAGTAGACTCATAGATCTTACCAAGCATATATTATTTATGGGGGACTCTTACGGGATTAATAGGTATTGACTTTCGAAGTTGCACCATCCGTCTAGGACAGCTTCAGAAATTGTCATATCTTTAACCCCTTTTATTTTCTTTGCTTAATAAATTGCCTTTAACTTTTTCATTTGATGTCTGTTTTGCTTGTCGTTTATTGTGTAGGACTCTAGAATTTCATGCCTATATAAAGGTATAACTTTGACTCATAAATTCTTTCCACATTTTTATTAGTACCTTTCTAAAGTTGCTCTAACATTTAGATCAACATATGTGCATTTAAGTGATCCTATGTGTGTACAAACCTTATGTGACAAGTGTTATCATTTTAAGTGTGACACGTGCATAGTAATACATGTGTCATGATGCGAGGTATTAAAAAAGCCCCAAGCACCAATAGGTTCACACTCTTTTTCTTTAAGAGTACATGGGAGACGGTAGGCCTTGATGTCATTGCTACTATTAAACATTTCTTCAACACTAGGAGACTCCTTAGGAAACTAATGCCACCTTTATATCTCTCACCCTAAAGAAGATTGATGCTACCAGATTGAGTGAGTATAGATTCATTTCTCTTTGTAACTTGTTATACAAGTTCATTACAAAAATCATGGCGGATATACTGAAGTTAGTGATTACATCCTTGGTTTGGCTGAATAAAACTGCATTCATAGAGGGGCGGTATATTATTGAGAACATATTGTTATGTCATGAAGTGGTTAGGGGATTTGAGAGAGCAAATCACAATCCATCAGCCATCATGAAGATTGATTTGAAGAAAGCTTATGACTCAGTTTCATGGAGATTGATTCAAGTTACTCTAAAGAAGATGAATTTTCTGGAACAATTCATTGGTTGGGTGATGGAGTGCATAACAAGTCCCAAATTTTCCGTCTTGATAAATGGCAGTCCTAAAGGTTTCTTTTCAAGCACTCACAATCTCAAGCAGGGGGATCCTATCTCTACCCTACTATTTTGCTTAGTTATGGAAGTCCTTTCCTCTCTCCTTGAAAAAGGGGTTATAGAGGAAAACATCTCACTAATCCCAAAATACAAATGTATTTATCTCACATTGTTTTTGCAGATGACTTGATGATTTTCTTAAAAGCGGATACCAGCTCATTGAAAGCAATAAACAACATCCCAGACACTTTTGCCAACATTTTGGGATTGCAAGTGAATAAAGAAAAATGCACCCAGATATTTGCAGGACTGTCAGAAAGCATGATAGACCTACTCAAGCAAATAACATGATATCAAATTGTCTACCTTCCCATGAGATATCTTGGAGTTCCTCTCATTGCAGGCAGACTATCTTACAAAGAATGTACCAGCATAGTAGCTAGATAAGATCAAGGAAAGGTTAACATGTTGGAAGAGTAAACCATTGTCTTTTGTAGGGTCGCTTACTCTCCTCAAATCTATTCTCCAAAGCCACTACATCTATTGGGCTAGAGTATTTAGATTGCTAGAAAAAATTAGAAAGCAGGTGGAATCTATCCTTGCTAAATTCCTTTGGGGAGGACCGGAATTAACAAAGAAGATCCATGAAGTTAAATGGGATGAAATTTGTAAACCCCTTAACAATGGAGGACTCAACATTAGGAGAGTGAAGGATATGAATAATGCAAGTCTTATGAAGCAGTTGTGGTGGATAGTGGCGAAGAAAGATAGCCTTTGGGTTAAGTGGATACATGGAAAATAATTAAAATGAATTCTATTTGGATGCTTAAAATCCCAAATGATTGTTCTTATGAAGCAGTTGTAATGGATAGTGGGGAAGAAAGATAGCCTTTGGGTTAAGTGGATACATGGAAAATACTTAAAATAGAATTCTATTTGGATGCTTTAAATCCCAAATGATTGTTCTTGCTTTTGGCGGAAGCTACAAAAGTTGAGGGATAAAGCGGAGCCGATTATGAAGATATTGTTAGGGAATGGAAGTGACACGAGGCTGTGGCTGGATAATTGGCACCTATGCGAAATCCTTCTCAATACATTTGGTGACCAGATTAGGTATGATGTAGGGCTGGACAGATTGACCAAAGTGAATAGGTTCTTGGAAGATGGTGGATGGAGACCTTTTCCCACAAGATCGGTTGAGCTAAGGGAGGTAGGAGCATTGTTGGGCACGATTGAACTGCTAAATGTAGAGGACAAGGATGTGGCCATCTGGATAGAAAACCCAAGTGGAAGATACTCAACAACATCTACATGGGACACAATAATGAGGTATGTCGTTAAGGTTGATTGGGCAAATATAGTGTGGTGCAAAAATTTCATGCCAAAGCACAATTTTCTCACCTGGAGAATATGCAAAGGATGACTACCCACCCAGTCCCGACTTTGTAAAATGGGAATAATGGATACATCTCAGTATTTTCTCTATTGGAACCATAGAGAAACACTGGAACATTTGTTCTTTGACTATCCTTTCTCAAGAAGAGTATGAGAGATGATTATGCGAAAGTTACATCCTTATAGAAAATGGGTTAGAACTTTTGGGGATGAATTAAAATGGATAATGAATACCTTCACAGGGCATGGTACAACTGCCATTATTGCCAAGCTATCCTTCAATGGCATGGTATATCATATATGGAGGGAGTAGAATCAAAGATGTTTCAATAATGTGTCCCAACAGAAAGACATGATATGTGCTGATGTCGTTTTTTGATGTGGAAATTAAAATTAAGCATTTAGAAAGAATCTTGGTGGAAAATCTTTTGTTGGCCCATGTGACTAAAGAGTGGAACATGAAGATGGTGACATCAGATCGACAATGTTCATTATTCACTTGGCCGAAACCCCCAATGGGATTTTGTGTCCTTTCTTGTGATGGCTCCATGACTGCTACTAGACTAGGGTATGGTGGCTTCATCCGTAGTTGTGATGGAAACCCCTTGATTGGCTATGTTGGAATGTCTGAGTAGCAACATATTTTATGGCTTGAAATGTTTGCTTTATATCGTGGTTTGCTGATTGCTAGGAACCGTGGTATTACCAAGTTGAAAATTAATTTGGACTCTAAGATAGCAGTAGACATCACCAACAATAGATGTAAGTGTCCTTGGAGGGTCCTAAGCTTGAAAGCAAAAATAAAAAAAGCCCTAGAGGATTTTGAGCATGCTAATATTCACCATGTTTGGAGAGAAGCAAATCAGCCCGCAAACTTCTTGGCAGGCGGGGCTACATCACCTGATGAGAAACTGCTTAGCCCTGAAGTGTTTATTCATTCCCTTGTGGAGGCTATTTGCAAAGATTTAAAATAGCATGTATATGTTAGATTGTAACACCCTTTTTTGATTAATACAATTATTTTACTTATCGAAAAAAGAGTTTGTCCACTACTAGTCTTCTTAAATGAGATTGTTCAACCATTAAATCCCCTCATTTTATGTATGTTAGCCTAACTTCATGTATGACATGTCTAGATCATGGGACTCATGCAATTATGTGGCTAACTTATATATATGAGCAAATTCCAATAAGTTTAATAAGAGATTGTAATTTCTTCAATTTATTTAGACAACTCTATCTTGTACATATATGTATTCTCACTTGAAATGACTGTTGAAATGTATTAAGTATATTAACTCTAACCTCTCCAACAACCTTAGGGTCTTAGGAGAGATAGTTAATGGCTTTATTTAAAATGGTATCAGAGCAAGTTTTAGGTTGCGAGTTCAAATCTCCCAATGGACGCAATTATTCTCCTAGGTTCTCTGTGCATATGTGTGCACGTTCTAAGGACTCACACCTAGCTCCCCTGTGTTCATTGTCTAAGAGTATCCCTCTTGAGGGAGAGTGTTGAAATATATCAAGTATATTAAGTCTAACCTCTCCTAAAACCTTCTCCTACAACCTTAAGGTTTTAGGAGAGACGGTTAATTGCTTTCTCTCCTAAAACCTTAAGGCTATAGGAGAGGTTAGAGTTAATATACTTAATATATTTCGACAATGACACCCTTTAAAGAGTATGTAATTGATATTCGAGTTATAGTTGGCATCCCTTTAGAAAGTATTAGTGTTAAGGTGATGGCATCCCCTCTTGGGGTTTGAAGATGAATCCAAAAATTTTGTGCTTGTGGGCAAGATTGCTCTTTGGATGCTTAGTCCAATAAAGGGCATCATTCATGGATTGGTATCTAACTTATGGATGCCAAGTAGGCCTCCTAAACAACTAGATAATTATGAAAATAATTTAATTTTGTTTGAATATTAAAATTACATTGTCATATATAAAATATTTCAATTCAATTAGTCCAATGCCATATGTTTATGTCTTTGTCTTTGTCATGCATCACACATATGGTACAATATTATAGGATCATGTTCTTCATGACCTATCTTGGAGGGACACTTATCCTAAACTCTTCTCATTTATTGGAAAGTCTAGTAGTGCTACACACATGGGTTAGATCCACTTAAAAATGATTTGAATAAGGGTTTGGAAACCCAAATGGATATGTCATAGAGAACAAAACGTGTAAACATATATATTTTTTGTTTTATTTCTCTTGTAGATTAATCAAAGATCTACTCAAATAAGTAGGCAACCACATAAGTGGGTGATTGTAACACCACATTTTGTTGTTAAAACTTGGTTGTTTTGAATATCCTATTTAAATATTAAAAAAGGTTCCTATTTTGTTTAAGGGTGGACTATTCTTTCCAATCACAAAATTAAGAGATTGTTAATTACACTTCCATTTCTATGTTGAAAGATAGTTAGAATTACTTAAAGCAAGTAAAGTAAACTGATAAAGAAGATGACTAAAATGAATATTTTATTGACTTATAGTAGGAGAAGTACAAATTAATAAAGATCTTTTCTTTTAGCTAATTAAATACATCAAATAAACTTGTAGAAGCTGTTGATGACCATTGGTTAATACCTTAGGAGTGCTATAAACTTCCAGTTCTTGAGATGTCTAACAATTCCTTGTGCCTTGAGCTTTGTACACATGTACGTGTCCAAAGAGAATGCTTTCTTGCCAAAAGATGCAAAGATAAAGCTCTCTTATCTCGTCTTTTGTTATTTATAGACAATTTGACTTTTCTCTTTGAAATAAAAGTCTTCTTATGATTTTACTTACATTTACTGTTTGTATAGAATAATTGTGTAATTTATAATTTAAATCCCTCTTTGAGACTACCAGATGCTTAATTAATGTCTGTGATTGGATTCTATTTAATCTTAAATGCCTTTAGCTCTAATCTTATTTTACCTTTGAATTTTGGGGATAATATTGTATGAGATATTAGATACTTTTGAAATTTTGCATCCTTAAGGTTTTGGTTGTTTGCATTCTTATTACATATGAGGCAAGAAAATGCACTTGATTGTCTAATTGGTTACAGTAATAAGAAATAAGTTGAGAAAATAAAGATGATTTTATGAAATTAAATCACATTTTATAATCTCATAAAATTGGTGCAATTTAGTTAGACAATAAAACTTTTAAAAAATGAGATGAGAACATTTTATTAGGCTCAAACTCGTCTCTTAAACTTCCAAATCCTCTAATAGTGCGAGAATCTCTCTTCTCTAGCAACAACAAAGCAACAACGGGATTAACATAATTTGTTTGTTTGCCTTGTCGTTCTTTCGTTGGCTCATATTCTCTTTTGGTTTGATGGAACATAAAGAAAAAACTTCTAAGTGGAGCTTTGAAGATATGTTTTAATGTCTCCAGATCCTTTGATTTTGAGCTCTCCAATGATTGTTCATTGGTTCATATCCAAAATGACACGAAGGGATGACTCATCTCAAGTAAGAAATTTGATAGTTATCCATATTTATTTGTCTTATAGGTGGTGGCCTTGAAGTTGGATTGCCGCTACTCAACAGTCATCAAAGAGCTTTGGTCAATGTCTTCGCTATTGTTATTGGATCACCTAGCTTGCATGATTGTCAGAAAATCCAACACACAAGCCATTCAATCTAAAATCACCGCCAAAGTTCACATTCTCTTAAACAAAAGGGCAACACAAAATCTTTTTGTCTCTCTGTCTAGGGTTCTTGCTTTAACACTATTGATCTATTAATTCATGAGCTGATCTATATAGTTTAATTTTATTATATTTTATGTTTATTTATTTTAGCATCTATTATTATGTTTGGATGCACTACAAACCACTCAAATTAATGTTCTTAAAGGGGGAAAATTCTAATTTTAACGTTTCACTAGGCTGATTTTCCATTGTTGTGGTTTAAAATTTATGAAAATCCAAAATTTTGTATTAAGAAATATAATGATCTCAAACTAATTTATTTGTTCCTCCCTTATGATTGTGGAGGTGATGGTTCAAAATCTTGGGTCTTGATGCCACTTTAAACCATAAGTCAATGAATCAAAAAATATGGTAGATTTCCACAGGCATGTCGAATCAAGATGAATGTACAAATGAGATGTCCTAACTATATCGCAAGTTAAAGATTGAAAGAAGGGATTGGTTTGTTGTATGTAGGATATTCACCAACCACTGGGACGTGCAAAAAGAATAAATAATGAGATAGTCCACACTGTCATCAAACTATTAGCATTTGTTTTGGAAAGTATGATCTATATGTATAGAAAAAGTGAACGGATTATGATTGATCGGATTTTTAGAAGACTAAGTCATAAGATTAATTAATGCTACACCAGATTTGTTAGACTGTGATTTAGTTATATCCACTCCGCTTGAAAAGACTATGATTGCTGAGATGGTATACAAGTAGTGTGTAGTTAGGATTGGGGAAGTTGAGCTATTAGTAGACTTGATTCTATTGGACCTACAGAACTTTGATGTTATCCTAATCATGAATTGGTTAGCCACTCACCATGCTAAGGTGGATTGTAATAGCAAGGAGGTGACCATCAGTATCCCTAATTAGCCCGAGTTTGTATTCAAGGGAATATAGAGTTTCCCTAAGATTATTTTTGCCTTGTAAATAGAAAGGTTATTACAAAAAGGTGGGCTAGGGTACCTAGCTTACATTATAGATGATCAAAAGGATGAAATACATATTGGAGACATATTTGTTGTTAGAGATTTCAACAATGTGTTTCCTGATGATCTTCATGGCTTACCTCTAGATAGGGAGATTGAGTTTGCAATTGAGTTAGTGGAAAACACTAAGTCTATTTCTATGGCATCATACTATTTGGTGCCAGCTGAATTGAAGGAGCTTAAAATGAAGTTGTAGGATTTAATAGACAGAGGTTTCGTTTTCCCTAGTGTTTATCCATGGGGAGTACTTGTTTTATTTGTAAAGAATGACAAAACTATAAGGCTTTACATTGACTACAAGCAGTTGAACAAGGCAACCGTGAAAAATAAGTATCTTTTACTAATGATTGATGATCTCTTTTATCAATTGCAAGGTGCTCAGATCTTTTCTAAGATTGACCTTAGATCTGGATACCATCAGTTTCAAATTAAGAACAAAGATATACCCAAGACTATCTTCCATACCATGTATGGACATTATGAGTTCTTAGTCATGTCTTTTAGACTAACAAGTGCACTTGCAACATTTATGGACTTAATGAACATGGTATTTAAACCTTACTAGATTAATTTATCTTTGTATTTATTGATGATATCTTGGTTTATTCAAAGAGTTATGAGGAGCATGAAGAACATTTGTAGATCACATAATAGACTTTGAGAGACCACAAACTTTATGCTAAATTTAACAAGTGTGAGTTTTTGTTTGATGAATTGGTTCTCTTGGGACATGTAATATCAAATGATAAAATTTATGTAATATCTAATATGGTGGCTGATGCATTGATTCAGAAATCTTCGGGCAATTTGGCATGTGTTATGACACATCTTAGGATACAACTAGTATTGAATGACAAAATCAAGTCAACTCAGAGTTCCAATCTTCAGATTCATGAAATTATAGAAGAGGTCCAGAAAGGATTGAAAGCAGACTTTGCAATTAAAAGAGATGATTTGTTATGGTATGACAAGAGGTTTTGTGTGCCTAATAACCTTGAACTTAAAAGATAAATTATGGAAGAGACACATGTAACATCGTACTTAGTTTATCAAGAGAGTACAAACATGTACAAGGACCTAAAAGAGTACTATTGGTTAAATAACATGAAGCGAGAAATTACAAATTTTTTGTCTAAATGTTTAACTTGTCAACTTGTAAGATCTAAACACCAAAAGTCAGTAGGGTTATTATTCTTGAATGAAAATGGGAACACATATCTATAGACTTTGTTAGTGTACTGTCTAAGACTAGGAAGAGATTTGATTTTGTTTAGGTTATTGTAGACTGACTAACAAAGTCTGCTCATTTCTCACCCGTTTGAGTAAATTACTCACTTGATAAATTGGCCAAGTTGTACATTAACGAGATTGTGAAGCTACATGGTATTCCAGTTGGAATCATTTCAGATCATGATTCTTGATTTACTTTAAGATTCTGGAATAGTTTACAACAAGCTTTAAGAATAAAGCTAAATTTTAATATGACTTTTCATCCACAGTCAGATGGATAGTCAGAAAGAACTATACAGACTTTAAATGACATCTTGAGAGCTTGTGTAATTAATTTAAAAGAAAGTTGGGATGATCATTTACCATTGATCGAATTTACTTACAATAATAGTTACCAAACTAGTATACAAATGACACCATTTGAAGCTTTGCATGGAAGAAAGTGCAAGACACCTATATGTTAGGAAGAGGTCAGTGAAAGAAAGTTATATAGGCCCAAATTAATCCAAGTGACAACTAAAAAGATCAGGGTCATCCATGAAAGATTACTTGTAGCACAAAGTTGGCAAAAAAGTTATGCAGATCAGAGAAGAAGGGAAATTGAATTTTGGATTAGAGAGCATGTTGTTGGCCCTTTTTTGGCCAGCGATCTCCCTTAGGGACTCAATATTATATGTGGGGTTATGGGGCCTCATACATGGCATCAGTGCTTGATAGCCCAGCCTACTGGTATGCCATGTGTTCACTGTGAACCCCCTCAGGCCCGTCCACATCACATTATAGATGTGGGGTTTTGCACTGCCATGCATATAGGGATTAATTCTCTTTTTCTAGACACCAATTGGTTTTTAGCTAAGATGACAATGCCATGGTCCTAACACATGTATTTATGAATGTATCACTATTTGAGATTTTGATGAAGATGGGTGATGTTGCTAATGAATTAGCGTTGCCGCTAGATTTGTCACATGTTTATAATGTGTTTCATGTATCTATATTGAGGAAGTACATGTGTGATCTGTCCCATTTGTTAGAATTTGAACCACTTCAAGTCAAAGAGGATTTATCTTATAATGAGCAACTAGTTCAGAAGAAACCATTAAGAAGAAGAAACAACTTGAGAAAGCGAAGGTGAAATAAAAGAAAAGTATCCACACTTGTTTTGTACTCAAGGTATGTCAAATTTATAAGACTAAATTTATTTTAAAGGGGGGAGAATGTAACACCCTATACATGTTGCATGCATTTAGTAGGACCATAGATGCATAATTCGATGATTAAATGGTTGGAGTATATTTAATTTTATGCTTTAAGTTTATTAGTAGTATTTTAACACACATAAGTGAGTGAGAAATATTTAATTAAACATAGAAGGGAAAAGAAAAAAAATAAAAACAAGTTAAGGATATGACAAGTTCTGAAGCTATTCTAGACAGTTGGGGTAATTTCATAAATAAATCTGTAATCAATCCCATATGAATCACCCTACGAATCATATATCATTGGAAAAATCTATGAGTCTATTTTTCAATGCTTTAAATAATGAGTGAATAGAAGTTACCTAAAAGAAGTTATGACAATTTTTCCACCAGGTTTCTATTTAAACCTATAAAAACATAGAAACTCATAAGAGAGATGATCTTTTGAAGAAGTTTTGTAAGAGTAAGGATTTTAAAGAAAAAAAGAAAGAAAAAAACTAGCTTTTGTAAGAGATTTTAGGATTTTTAAAAAACTTGAAGTTTAATAATAAATTTACAAGTAAAGAGGTACGAGCACATGTAAACTAATTCTATTTTTCATTTACTAGGTTCTTACAAGTGCTTTACTCTTGTTTTGAAAAGATATACTCTGGTTTTTAAAGAGATTTACAATCGTTCATCACAAGTTTTGATTTGTTTAAAGTTATAGACGATGGTTTTAAAAGAAATAAATTAATTTTGTAAGAATACATATAAACTACTTCATTTTTTCATTCTTTAGGATCATAGAACTCTATTGGTTCCATTTTGCAAAGATCTATTATTGTTTTAATTGATTTCTAAAGCAAATAACAATGGTTTTTCAAAAACATAAAATCACCAAGTTTGTTTTGAAAAATTGTTGGGTACTAGTTTGTTTTGGATTTCTATTTTACATGTTGAAGATCATTTTTCCATAAGTTTTAATCTATTTTAAGGTTCCAAAATCATTGATTTTAAAAGAGGATTTTATGCTTTCATGAACACAAGTGATCTTAGTTTTGGGTATTTTATTCCATGAGATTATAGAGACTATTTATTTATTTTATAAGATCTTTATATGTTTATATGTTTGATTTTTGTTATGAATATGACATGTTCTTATTTGTTATTGAAAAAAATCTGTTTGTTTTATACTTTTGTGCCTAGGAAGATCAAATATCTATGATTTTTAAGTATTATGAATTCGTTTTTGTTCTACTATGGATTATTATATCTTGTGTACTACTATTGCTATTGTTTTATGTTATACCCATCACAATTGGTTTATGGTGTGAACTGTTCTGGCTTTTCTCATCGAAGATTAAATGGTATGTCTGGCTCTTTTCACTGGAGATTAAATGGTGTGTCTGGTTCTTTTCACTGGAGATTAAATGATGTGTCTGGTATTTCTCATCGGGGATTAAATGATATGTCTACCTCTTTTCATTGGGGATTAAATTGGTGTAATTGTTATCTATATTGCCTTATGTATCTACTTTACATGTTCAGTTCAGTTCCGTTATATGTATCTGTTTTGTTCTATTTAGACCATCTATATGCTATGTCTTTTTAAATTGTTTTTAGTTTAGTATCTGTTTCTATATGATTAACTATTCAGTTCCATATATTGTTAAAAAGATATACAACTATCTGTTTTATTTTTATTCATGTTGTCTTGATCCACTACTCCTTAGTTTACTATTTTCTTATTGAGTTTGTCATGCTCACCCTAATTTGGCACCATAGATGATGAAGAGGTTGTTGCGTAGCCATTCAATTAGGTAGGATTTGAGAGATGAACAATTTTAGATTATGCTATAAGACATGGATTTGAATTTAGAGACTTTATTTTATTTCAGTTCAATATTTTATTTTAGTTTGATTAAAAAAGATATAATAAGTTAGTGAATTTTAGTTTTAGATTTGATATTTGAATTTTAGATGATGGTTTAATTTATGTTAGATTATTGGGTTATTTAATTGGCAATGTCAGGATTATGATTATGGATTATTTTCAGGATTATTGATTATGTGATATGATATTTTATTACAGGTTAATTTATTGGAATGAAAATGTTTATGATTTATGACATGTAATTCCACTGCGTATAATTGAAAAAGAACGAGTGAAAATTTTATAAGCAAATATATAGGATATGAAGGACATGTGTTAATGTCACGTACCGAAATTCATGGCCCTTTTGGTATGGATTTTAGGGCACAACATCCCTAAACCCCTCTATTGACAATGTGACATTTTCCTAGCAATGATTTTGGATAAATTTGTTCATATATATCAGATAAACGTGCAAGATAAACTGATATCTTGAGAAACTCGCAAGTCACATTTCTCATGGAGGACCCAAGCGGTAATTTTACCATTTTGCTCCTCCATAGTACGAACACAAGTTTCCAAAGAAATTTGTGTCTTATCGTTCTGTACCTTTCACATGTCAAAATTCATTGTCAACTGTGGTACTGAGACTTAGAATGTCCAGGCAACCTAAAAAGCACTACAAATTTTCAGTTATTAGAGTTTTGCAACTTAAAAAGTAACACTCAAAAACTCGTAAGTTGTTTTTTCCAAACAAAAGGGTAATGACAACATATTAAACTACATTTAATGCAATGATATCACATTTAATGCGATTATTAAATGCTATAACGGTTAATGAATACATGGGGTACAAAGGTACGACACATTTTGGCCGCTAATGGGCCCTTCTCAACACATGTAAGTGGCCCATTAATGAGAAGATACATGGCGATCCCCCATTGAGTCTCCCAAATCCTTGAAGATCCTAAGATAATCATGAAAGGACATAAGGAGGCCCTTAGCCCACCAAAACACATTTAATTCATGATTAGAAGTCCCATTAAAAAGAGACAAGTGGTTACCCTCCCTTAGATGCCACCCAAATAAATATCAAAAGACTAAAATACCCTCCACAAAGCTTGACACGTGGATAGGTGAGACATCACTTTCCTCCACATGGAACATCCCTATTTCTACTCCCATGATCACCCCTTGCAAATGAAAACAATCCACACACTCCTGGCTCAATCCATGCATCCCACATAGTCCCTTTTTCTTCTATAAATTGGATCCACCTCCAAGCAAGGATGGGGCTCCCAATTTCGATAGAGAAAAGGCTAGAAAATAATGAGTCATGTAGGCCACCCAAGGAGGGAGAAAGAGAACTAAGAGGTCCCCACTCCCCATTCTCCACCTTCTCATACCCTCCTAACTCCTCATCCACAAATGTGTTCACGTGTACACAATGAGCTCTCCACCTGAACGTGTCCCCATTGCTGAGCTATACTTGGAAGGACATCTAAGTCCCATTGCTAAAGAGCTACATTGGCAAATGTAATTCATCTAACTCACTCTTTCAGTTCTTTTATGCTCATATCCTTTTTGCATGTTTTGTATGCTTTAAAATCAATAGATGTTCATTTTCAAAGGATATTTTAGTTCCTTAAGCTTTGTCCATATGAAGACAAGAGCTACTAAAAGTTTAGAGGCCATCAGGCTGCCCTATGAAGCCCAAAAACAGCAGAATGCTACTCTCGTGCAGTAGTTCTAGAGTTGTTGCTTAACATTAGGCTCTGGGATAAGTTGACAGGCATCCTGAAGTCAAGCCAACAAAAACGTTAAGATGATAAGGCCTTTATTTCCATTTTTCCCATTATTCTATTGTGTTATATATGTGCCATGTATATATTTTTTTCTTTTTTTTTTGCTTGTATATATCTTACATTCATGTATAAGTCTCAGGAGACCCATTTATGGGCCCTATAGTGTCTAATCATGGAAGAGGTGATACTTTTGGTGCTGTCAACTTAACATCAAGATTCAAGATGATAAGTCGATGTGCATCCCAACGTTAAGCTGACAAAAACATTAAGTTGACTAGGCCTTTCTTCCCATTTTCCTATTATTGTGTTACATATGTGCCATGTATGTTTCTGTCTTTATTTTCTTTGTATATATCTCACATTCATGTATGAGGCTTAGGGGACCTATCTTTGGTCCCCATAATGTATCATGAAATAGATGCAATTTCTGGTGCTATCGATTTAACGTTAGGATCTAGGATGATAACTCGACAGGCATCCAGATGTTAAGATGACAAAAACGTTAAGTTGGCAAGGCCTTTTGTTTTCATTTTTCCTGTTATTTTATTGTGTTGTATATATGCCATGTATATTTCTATCTTGATTTTACTTGTATATATCTTGCATTCATGTATGAGGCTTGAGGGACCCATCTATGGGCCCCACAGTGTCTTACCATCGAAGAGGTATCATTTTTGGTGATGTCGACGTAACATCAGGATCCCAAACGATAAGTTAGGCATCTCGATATTAAGCTGACAAGACCTTTCTTTGCATTTTTTCTATTATTTTATTATGTAGTAAATGTGCCATATATATTTATATCTTTATTTGCTTGTATATATCTCACATTCATGTATGAGGCTTAGGGGACCCATCTGTGGGCCCTATAGTATTTGACCATGGAAGAGGTGCCATTTATTAGGATCCATGACGATAAATTGATAGGCATCTTGACATTAAGCCAACAAGGCCTTCTTCTTCAATTTTCTTATTCTTTTATTTTATTATATGGATGCCCTATGTGTATAGGTACTTATCTTGCTTGTATATATCTCACACTCATTTGTTTAGCTCAGGGGACCCATCTATAGGCCTCATAACATCTGATCATGGAAGCAGGGCCATTTTTTGGTGTTGTTGGCTTAACGTAAGGATCTAGGATGATAAGTCATAGGTATCCCAACATTAAGCTAATAGATAAGTTAAGCTGACATACACTAAATTTTTTAATCTCTTCATTATTTTTTTATGTCTCTTATGCCACATGTCATTATGTCTATTTTTTCATATGTGTACATCTCCCCTCTAAGTACAGAAGGTGGGAAACCCATTCGTGGGCCCCTAATGCCAGATCATAAAGGAAATAACCCTTTTAGGCTCTATTAGCTTATCTTTAAGCCATTTAATGTTAACAGGGTTGTTAAAGTTAGGCTGACAATTAAGATTACCCAAGTGATGTTGAAACATGTACAATCTGAACATTAGACAACACATAGACTTAGCAAGCTAAACTTGACGATGGGTACATGGAATTTGTGTATGGGAGAAGCCATCCTAAGATGGTGGGTGTGTTGGGGTACCTTACACCTTCCCCAACCACAACAAAATAGCTTACCCTACTCCTTAGCAGCGTGAGTCAGTACCTGAGTTTGACAAATAAGACCTTTGGGACCATGCCCCTTTTACCAAGAAAAGGAACTGATGTTCAATTCCATCAGTGTAACCTAAGTTGGTGGTGACTCCCAAACACCTTAATTAGTAGCATGTTGAGTAAACCATGTAGGACACCCAACAATTGGAATATGCTCACACACTATAATACCTCGTGATGTATTAAAGGGGTAAAAATGTAATTAAGCTTGTGTAAGGGTAAAAATATCTTTAAACATATTTTGGAAAGCCTATAATGGTGATTGAAATCCAATAAAATGAATTAAAAATAAGGAAACAACGATAGGTCATGAATTTGACAAGTTCTAAAGTTGTCCTAAGAGCATATTTGGGGTAATTTCATAGACAAATCTTTATCAATCCTAAAATAATTAGAGTACAAACTATACACCATTAGAAATATCTAATAGTATAGTTTTCAATACGAAAAACAATGAGTGAATCAGAGTTTCTAGAGAAAATTATGGCCATTTTCCCATGGCGGGTTTATGCTAAAATTTTTTAGGGGATTGCAAGGGCTCTTTAAGTGGGGTGAGGGCTCACGGATCTAAATCCAAAAACTGATTTTTTGGAGTTGTACAAACCGGGCACTTAGGCCACCACACAAGGGCTTGTGGTGGGTGATCTCGAGTACTCGCGACATCCCACGTGGGCTTACGAGGGGGGATTTCTAGTGCTCGCAAGTTGGGGCGAGGGCTTGAGGTCTAAAAATTTGGAAAAAATTAAAATGGGGATTTTCCCCATTTTGAACTGAAATCTTTCCAAGAAGGGTAATTTCATACAATGACGTGTATTTAGCCATTTTACATCTAAAACATGTTATAAACACCTAAGACAAGGAATAGAAGAGAAGAGAAGAATGATTAGAAGGAGAGGGAGAGAAGGAGCCCACCCAAGCAAGGTAAGCTCCATTCTACTTAGATCTAGGTGTGATGAGTTAGAATTTAGAAGTTTTAACACTAGATTTGTGTTTTTACAGAGTTTCTTTATGTGATTCATGTAAAATTTATAAATATTAAAGAATTGTGGGAGAAAGTTAGGTAGTAAGTACTCTTGCAAACTAATGTCATTTTATTTTCATTATTTTTGTAGATTTTGTGATACAAACCTAGAATTCCATTATACGAAATGTTTTTGATATAGAAACCATGGGAACTTTATTTTAATTAGATGAACCTTTGATTGTAAGTGATTCCCATGCAAGTTGAGCATTACTTCTATCATCTATGATCAATTCATTTGATAAATTCACTTTTATCTATTGAAATCTCATATGAATTTTCATGAAAATTTAATCTATGCATGTTTTGATCTTATGATTCTTTCTATTGATAGATCCATAGAGTTTTCCTTTGAAATCCACATGTTAGATATGTAATTAAGATGAATCTAAACTTGAATCAATAAGAATTCTTATGAAATTGATTTTTATGAACTATGATACAATTGATATAAGTGAATCTTATTAAGAGGCCATAAGAAAATATGAATTCCCTTGTACTAACACGAAATGAGTATGAGAAAATGTTGTTGAATGAAATTAAGTATAATAGAAACTTCGATTTCACATATAGATTATGATATATGAACCAATGATTGAAAATTTTGATTCTTTTGAATAAATGAAAGATCTCATGATATGAAAGATCGTAAAAACTGTGAATTTTGTAAAATTCCTTGAAGCATTGATCATGTGTGATCTAAATGTATAAATTTATGAATCATTGAATATAAAATGTGAAGGTATTATAATCGAAACTTATTGAACCATGAAACCTTATTTCATATGTAATGAGAGCCTCTATATTGACTATTAATATCCTTTGATATGTTTCAATTATTTATTGAACTTTAAAATGTTATTGAATCTTTAAACATTAAACCTCCTTTGGACCTTATTGAATTATTGAATCTTTTGGACATGATTGAACCATTTGGGATCTTCCATTGGGTCGTAATAATAGAATACAATTTTTGGGAGCTACCATTGGGTTGCAATAATAGTAATGTTGTATAGGACCTTCTTTTGGGTCACAACAAGGGAGAACAAGTATTCAAGACCTACCATTGGGTCACAACAATGGTAAGTTATAGATGACCACACTAATAATCTATATGGGACCTTCCATTAGGTCACAACAAGGGTAATGTTATATGAGACCTTTCCTTGGGTAGCAACAAGGGAGAATATGTATTTGAGACCTTCCATTGGGTTGCAATAATAGTAAGTTATAGAAGAACACATTAGTAATCTATATAAGATCTTCCATTGGGTCATAAGAATCGATATTTGATTATTATTTCGAACTCTTTGAACCCCTTTAAAAAAATGTTATTTGGGACCTCCCATTGGGTTACAACAATGGAGATTGTGATTTGGTTATTGTATTAACTCATTGAACCCCTTTGATTATTGATTCAGGAGCTACCATTGGGTCACAACAATGAAAGTTAATGATTTTGATTTGGGTAGTTCATTTTCTTCGTTTGAACTTATTGAACCCCATTAAACATAATTTTAGGACTTACCATTGGGTTGCAAAAGGGAGAAAATGATTGAATCTTTAAAATCTATTATGAAATGACGTTGAATGAATGAAGAGAACATTGACAAAGTTTGTAAGTAAACGGATCAAGTGATAATGATTTTATTTAGATCTTAATGATAAGTGAATGAACAATTGATAAAAAGAATGAGAATGATTATAAATAATGATTTCTTGACTAATCTTAAAATAGAAAGATGATGCACTTATTGTTACATTATGACACATACTTTTTTGTTGTCTATGGTATATAATATGATTATTTTCCCTATTCATTTGCATCCATGAACTGATATGTTATTGTCTTCTACAGTTTGAGCCCCATATTGTTATTCATGTTTAGTTTGTGTAAGCAAAACCTATGTATAAACTGTATTTGTCATCTTTTGGATATGATTTGCATTTGTATTTGTTGAGCCCGTCAAGCTCACCTCAATTGACATAGGTTTAAACAGGATGATGGATTAGCTGGAGATGGAGGCTGATTTTGCATGATGGATTATGAGAGAGATATTTTTCTAATTTTGTCTTTTAATGAGACTTTTATTTGGAGGAATGTAATAATTAACTTATATTGCATTTGAATGTAGTGGCTTTGAACCGATTATAGAGATTTATATGTTGATGATACTATGTGATTGTGAGTACTTTTATGTTATGCTCATGGTCACATCATGGTTGAGTAGATGGTTTATATTTCTGCTGCGTAGACCTTAATGGTCATAGTATATTGTTTCCGTTGCGTACTATTATAAATGAAATGTTTATGAAAATGTTTAAATGTACATTTTGTGCTTCCGCTGAAATTGAATGTAATGGACAATGAGACAATGGTTTAAAATGAAAGGCTTTATATGATATGGATTATGAATCAAAATGTAATGAAACGATCCAAATCTAGGGCGCATATGGATGTTATCCGAGTTCGGGTTCGGGGGTGTTACACATGTAGTCTGTAATGTTGTGGGAGACATAAGACACAACAAATGGGGGGTCCTAAACAAGGGACACAAAATTTCCAAGGCCCATAGCATCATTGGAAAATTTCTAACTTTGAGCCAAACTAATTAGCATGAGCCCAAAATTTAATTGAAAAAACCTGGTTTACCTACCTGAAATGCATCAAAAAATGTATTTAAGAAATCAACTTAAAAGGCTAGTTGAAAGTTCCTTCCACCTTAAATATGAACAATTGTGTTAACAATCTCAGGAAAATGAAATAGTAATTTGTTTTAGAACTTTCATAGTTAATGCGATATCAATATATAGAGCAACAAATCCTCAGATTTTAGTCACACAAAATGAAAGATCCACTTATGGAATTTAGAAGAGAATTATATTTTAGTAGGATGATCACTAAGATTAGAGACACCAAAACTTAAGAACATTAATTTCTTTTGGGATGAGTTATACCTCTTTGATCTTGAGTCTCATACGAGTCATCCCTTTAACCATTTTCACAAATTTTAAAACAATGGAGAGATTGATTCCATCAGAAACATGGACACATCAATGTGAATGCATAACTGTAATATAGTATGTCCTCAAGTTACTTCAAATTGTGAATGTGCAGGTTCTTATGTGAAAGTATATGATGGTGTCTACTTCAGACCATTTAATTGGCAAGCTACATCTTAAATGGACCATGGTCCGAAAAGAAGACAATTAGACATTTTTTCATTAAATCAATTCATTTTTTTGACTCATCATCTTTCTTGTTATTTATCATCTCTTTTAGTATTAGCGTTAAATAGATAGTTAAAGTCCTCTATGGTTGACACCATTTTTGGACTATGATCCATCAAAGAGTTGACCTTCTAAATGAGCTGTTTGGTTTTTGTACAAGTGGATCATGGGTAAAGTCTGGATTAAGGTGTGGTGAGCCTTGATGGTATTTGATCATTTAGTAGCCTAAAGTTTAAGATAAAATCTTGTTTTTTCGATTCCATATCTATGGGACTTTTCATTTTACCTTGAGTGATGAAGGTATATTGCTATTGTAACGTGTAGCTAGAATTATCGATTGAATTTTGAAAATCTTTCATTCATGACTTATGGACCTTTGGTTGTGAATCTCTGCATACCAGGAACCACTTGAGAGAGACATAAAGAAATAAAAATAAATGATGTATATAAGTAAATAGAGTTCATGTGTCCTTGCACAATTATGTGCATATAAATGTGTTTCTTCTAGGGGTTTAAGCCTCTACACATGTTGGTTAGGATCATGATCAAGAAAATCTATCTTTGAAAGATATATGTCCTATCTCATAAAGAGTCCAAAATCAACGAGGTAAATCTCATGTAACATACCAAATACCAATATGTAAAGAAGATGCTTAACTCAATTATAAATATGTAGAAGGTTCATGAATGTAACACATTTTTATGTTAAATAATATCCATGATAAAAGGAAACCAAATAGCTCAAATGCCTAAAAAATCCACATTGAAGTCCAAGTAAGATGTACCTTGAAAATACCAAAATAAAACATTCCCAATGGATGCAAGATCCAATGTATTACATATGAATTCTAAGATCCTAACATGGGAATCAATAGAATTGCACAAATCAATATGGATTATTATAAAGTAAAGGGAACCCATCAAAGTGAGTAAGAGGCTCAAGGAAAGCATCAAAAGGCATCCAAACAACATGTAAAGCATGGGGAACTAATCATATGACATTTCAACAAATAGGTAGAGTGAAAGAAATTAGGGATTTCAAAGGAAAATCAAAAGATGAACCAAGAACATCACATGGAACCTCCTAAACCATCCAAATCATATAAATCTAACTCCTAACCTTTACAAATAGATCAAAGATTATCAAACTCACTCAACAAAGATACTACCATCATGTAAATAGCTTAATAATCTAAGAACTCATGAAAATAAAGTAATAAAACCTTTCTAACATGCTCAAACCAAAGGAACTAGAATCCAACTCAAGAAAATCAACATTCTCAAGAATAATAGATGTAAATCGACCAACCAAAGCCATAAATTGTTGAAACGTAGAATGAAAATCACAATCCTATAATCCTAAGAATGAAAAAATGAGTATAAACTAAATATCCACTCATCAAATGATCAAACCTTTAATGCTCAAGAAGATCCTGCTTCGAAATTCCCTTTCCTTTGTCCTACATTCCTTATGAGTAAACAAAGCCATCTATGGTTAGAAACCATAAATAAGTGTAAGAAACTATAAATTATACCTTATTTAGGATAAATTTAGGTTTTAACAACTTACTAACACCTGAAGAAGAATATTATCTCTCTTCTCCCAAGTTTTTCCTAAAGCTGCTCATTCTCTCCTCAAAATATCTCTCTTATGTCATTCTAAGCCTAAAGAGACAAAAATAAGGTTTCAGGGTCGACTCATGTGAGACTCCCTCGAATTAGGTCAAAACTACATGTTGGTCCTAATCCTAAGGTGGATTTTGGCTAGGCATGAGCACTCGGGATCCCCCCTGTGGGGCTCTCCCTGAGCAAAAACCAAATTTCCAAAAATTGTCATTTCTAGGATTGTGACCATGAGCACTCAGGCCTACCTATGAGCACTTGGGATGCCCCATCGTGAGCCCTTGAGCTTCCCAGTCCAGAAATCTATTGGATTTTAGTTTTTTTCCTAAGTTTTCCTTTGGGTCTTTGACCCCTGTCTTGGGTCCCATAAGCCTGTGGCTAGTCCTCAAGCTCATGCACACTATGGGTCTCGCATAAATTGAAAAATGGGTCTTGGTTTGGGTTCCTGAACTTACCAAATTTAGGTACGGGGTGCTACATTAATCCTAAAGATTTAATATTTTAAATCTTCAAGATTCCATTATAAGGGATACAACATTCCTCTCCATAGATTCAACATATTTAAACAATTATAAAGAAAACGATAACTAAATTTGAATTAGAACCAACAAAAACTGTATGTAATGATATTGGTGTCTTTTGGACATTGAATCAATATTTGATATACATGTTAGGAACTAGAGCTTAGTAGAGCAACTCTTTTGAATAATCCTCCATTTGTGTAAACCTATTAAGATTACTACCCACATCTAGTTTTCTTAAACATTTATATTCTATAATGATTTGAGATTTTTTGGCATTGCGTGATTCCTAGTTTTCATGAGTGTTCTAATGAACTTGCCCAAGTTCTCATAAAAAGTGACCCTACTTCCATACTCACACAAGTGAATTCATTAGATGCGAATTACAACTAAGTACATCATCCTTAAGGGCTATAAATTCATTAAGAGTATAAAAACTGAGTCTCTTCTCCATTACAGTTGATGCACTGTCTATACCATAGGAAGGGATTTAGAGCAAAAGCTCTCATGATAGTGCTATTAAAATTATCTTATGACTTATTGTTACCAATTTGAACATACTTCATGAGATCGTTAATCATATAAGTTGGGTTACCATTGCATACAACTCATGATTAGGCTATTAGTCCCACCCCCTCGATGTATCATTTTCTAATTTTATACTAACTACTTTTGTCAAATGATCAACTAAATTTCTTTTTGACCTTACAAAATTTAGTGATATAGTACCACTATTTAATACCCTTCTCACTATATTATGCCTTAGGTGTATGTCTATATTTTCCATCATATGTACTATTAGCTTTAGCTATATCGGCTTAGTTATCACAATGCATTGATATTGACTGAACTGGCTTATTCCATAATGGAATATTTGCTAAAAGGTTTCTTAACAACTCAACTTGAGCTTTTGCCTTCACCAAGGCAATGAATTCAACTTCCCTAGTTGAATGTGCTTCACAACTTTGTTTGGTAGATTTTTAATAAACTACACTACCACCAAGTGTAAACACATATCCACTCATTGATTTGGTATCTAGTATATCAGATATCCAATTTGCATCATAATATTTTTTAAGTATTGGAGGCGTACCAATAAAACACAAACTATAGTCAATTATACCCTTTGTGTATTTAAATAATTTGGATTGAGTGTATATTTACTTAATCTACCCGTTGCACATGCTAAGTTTGGTCTAGTACAATTTGAAAAATATGTTAAACTTGCTATTACTTTAGCATATTTTATTTGGGTTATTCCCGCCTCAACATTTATATTGTATAAATATCCCCAAAAACATTAATTTTATTTATTTTAAAGAAAAATCAGAATCTTAATTCTAATACTCTCATAATCACCATATGTAATTCAATGATTTAAATAAGTAAAGATCATAGAAGAATATCTCATTGAGTAACTAGACACAAGATGCGAATTTGACCCGGTCTCAAAAGTCTTCACAACCCATTGTGGGGATGCCTTATAGTTTAAGCTCTGATTGGCTAAGAGCATGTCACATGGTGCACTATCTGTCGTGCCACCCATGCCTTGACATGCCTCATGCCTATACTAAGGGCTTGGGTGCTTTTGAGCACCCACCCCTTCTCAAGGTATATGCTAAGCTTTTTACCTATTGCCAAAAGGGAACATCAGAGTCCCCCAAAAATCATATTGGTTTATTTACGAGTTTGTCATCGCACTATTTATGGAATTGCCATTATGCCATCGACCAAGGCAGTTGTTCCCATGCACACCCCAAAAGACATGTTTGTGATAGCATGGCTTGTGTGTGTGCACAGACATGTGGCCTGCTTACATGTGAGCAAGTGCTTCTTCCTACGTGTGTGTGCCTCCTATGTGTGCGTGCCGCATGGCACCGTTTGCTTGGGCAACCTACCTGCCACATGGCTCCACATGTTTATTTACGAGTTTGTTGTACTATAAGGATTGAAAGTGAGGTATCTTTATGGTTTTGGATTCCATAGGAATCCTTAAGACTCACGTTTCTTGATAGCACACCAATTGTTTGCTAAAATGTACCTTAGAATAATCTAAAACTAAATGGGCCCCAACTTCTCATAAGTTTAAATATCTATTTTTATTGATATTTAGAAGGTAAAATATGATAAAATTGATTATTAATTAATTTGTTTAAAATTAAGACACTTTATACCCTTTATAGTTACAACATAAATTATCCTAGTTCAACTAATCCTATTGGTCTCCCAACTTTTTCAATTTTTTTTTATTCAAGACAAATATGGGATCTTAAAACTTATCCCAACATCCTATAAATCTTTCTGAGTTGGATTTAGAGTTCTATTTCATGTAAGAAAAACATTAACCCTTCTTTAAAGGTAATTATCCTAGTTGTTGTCTAACTTAGAATTCTTTGTAGGGTTGTTATGGGAGCACAACCTAGCCACTTGGAAGTTCTCAAAACCTTGGTATAATTATCATAAATATACAAAAACATCAATTTCAATCTATTTTAAAGGATAAATGATGAATTCAAGCAAATTTCTTCTCCTAGGCTGTTTAAGGGTCTTTTCTAGATCGAATTGGATACCTCCAAATCTTCTTTTCCTTTGTTAGTGTTGTCCCTCCAATTTTATAGTTCTTAGAAATATTCTAAAATTATTTTACTGCATTATGTATAAAAGAGAAACCTCAAGAAACTTGTGTGCCATCTCGGACTACTTGAGGGGAGTCTATTCAATAAAAGAGAGAGGGATAGAAGAGAAAAGGAGCATATCTAGATCATCAATTCATCCAATTTATATTTTATGAATCCATATCATTCTAAATTATTAAGTATTCTAAAATAAAGCATACATTAATCTGATTTAAATTTAGCCCATAATTTTCATTCTAGTGAAAATTGCCTCGGATTCTTTACAACTAAAATTTCTCTTTAGACTTTGAGATAAACCACCATTAAGACATTCTTTCCAGAATTTGGATTTTTATAATAATAGTGAAATTTCTCTAAAGTAATTCTAGAGGGGGTGTGAATAGGATTTCTCAATTAATTTACCAATTTTTAATTTTATCTTGTGGTTTTTGTTAATCCTTTTTAACTTAGTCTAATTGTGTGTGTGTGTGCCCCAATGTGTCTACTCAAGTATTATATCAAACATATGTTATGCAAGAGTAGTAGAAAACATTCAATTATAGAGACAAAATGTCACACAATACAAACCACAACAAGAGATTTATAGGGGCTCGACACTTAGGCCTATGTCCACTCTTCTAAAGCTCACTACCAAGCTAGGTATATTTCATTTAGTTGCTATTACAACCTAGGTCAATATACAAACCTAACTACTTGCTCACAAGCAAGGTAAACAACAATACTCGGTGTCTCCGATGAGTGTATACTACTTCCGGTGTCTCCGGCGGAAGTAAAACAAGAACAACAATGAATATAAATGCAAAGTTAAGAAAATATTACCACAAGTTGGTTGATGTTGCTAGTTGCACAAAGTGGGATGCTCCTTGTTGAGCTAGTATTCCTTAGCTACCCACAAGCTCTAAGTACTTAGCTCTAGTGCTCCTTGAGCTCAGCCAAATGTGAGTTTCCTCTAGGGAAAGTACTCACTACAACTTCTCCTCAATAGTAGTAGAGTAGTGCTGAAGAGGAGAGAAAGAGAGAGAGAATGTAGTAAAGTATGCTAGCTACTCAAGCTAAAAAATAATGGACAATGGAGGTTTTCATAGTTGAGGAAGTTCTCAAATAGTGTGCCTCTTAACTCTCTCTAAAAAAGACTTGGAGTGTTGGAGATCCTTTACCCTAAAGGGAAAAGATGCTTTTTATAGTGTTGTGGAGCACCCATGGCCATTGGATTGAAATATTTTATAAAGGAAAACATTTTGGACCTTTAGATTTGAAAAACTTAGTTCAAATTTTGAAAAGCTCTCTTTGGATTTTGTGTTTAAAAATATATTCCATAATTACCCTCAAAACCGATTGCTTGATCCATAATCGATTTTGGCTTGAAATTGATTTTGGATTGGGTAATCGATTTCAACTCTTACTTAAACTCGCAATCAATTGCTTGATCTAAAATCAATTTTGAGTCTAGGTAATTTTCTTAAAATACATATTAAAATTGATTTTGGTCTATGGGTTTTGGCATCGAGAGTCTCAGATTGTGTCCAAACCTTTATTCGAAATAGATTGTGTGATCCACAATCGATTGCGACTCCCAAATTCTGAATTTTGTTTTGGCCACTTATGGGGGGTTTATCCTTGGGTCTTTTGGTTTGGGTTATTTAGAGAGACCTAACACCATGTCTAGGTTCATTTTAAGGTATAAAAAATGATATGCATGCATGCTTTATACCTTCCTTGGTGTGCCAACTCCGAGGTAGTCTCCGATCTCCTCTTTGGGTCTTTGGTCCTTCTTGTATTCATGTCTTAAACTTGTGAGATCATAGGACACTTACAAGACTCATACCACCACCCAATTGACCATGGGATTTACATACATCAGCAAATAGTTTTTATCATATATTTAAAGGTGACTAAAATTAAAAATTATAAAAATTAAATCCTAGATTACATATGAGAGGTTCCAATACCAATTGCTATTTGAATATCCTAAAGAACATTTATTTTATTTTATTTTCAAAAAAATTAAGAATTTTAATTCTAATACTCCCATAATCACCATATATAATTCAAGGATTTAACTAATTACATATCATATAAAAATATCTCATCGAGTAACTGGACATTATATGTGAATCTGACCCGGTCTCCAAAGTCTCAACACTTTCTCTAGAGCTCTTCGCACTTCTTCTAGCTTTAGAAAAGTTACAAGACCCATTCTAAAAATGGGTAGTTCTATCTATAGAGTTCAGAGAAGCCAAAGAGCCCTAGGGTGTGTGGGATCCTTATGTGATTCTTAAACTTAAGCTATGTGACCTAGTATCCTTAATTTAGTCAAACTGCATTAAGGATACTATATATTTTATTAATTATACAACAACACATCACTAATTGTAATAATTCATGTGAAATATTGTAACTGAGCTCTCAATGATAAGAAATTAATAATGAGGCCCTTACATACAAATATTTCACAAATATGTCATTCCATTGTATAATATTCCTTAATGACCTTTAGAATAAAATATTATTCATTTTCTAACCTCATTGGTCATCAGTATATGATCTTGAAGAACTTAATGAATCAATTGGACATCCAAAACATTTTTTTACTAAAATCTTTTTCAAAATAAATTAATTTTGCAATCATTTGACAAACTCTTTATCAAAACCACTGATACTTGATTTTCATGTCTAATCAAATTACATATATCATAAACTAAATATATCTCTCATTTAAGGGTAGTGGATTCCTTATTGGGTATTCGTACTCTTTCAAATACCAATGTAATTGTTTCAAACTATTTATCATATAGCCACCAATTAAGCATCATTAGTTGGTAGCTCAAAACAATCAACAAGAATACTTAGAGAAACACATATCCCTTAAGTCAAAAGACGAGTCTGTAAATTAGAACAACACTTATCCTCATAGTGAAATTTTACCACTTAATGGACTCATTAATGCATTTATATGATGGACCTACATGCAAGCTTAGAGTTTTAGTCTAGTGATTGAGATTACATTACTCCATCATATGACAACTTTACATATAGCAAGCTCATAAGTGATGTGTTCAGCATCACCCACAACTGTAAAATTTCAAGTCTACAAGAAATGGATTATCAGATCTCTTCACATATTCTTATGTGTCTGACATCCTACTATGTTACCTAAGGACCACTTATCTCATCTCATGAGATTAAATAATTACCCATATAATAAAAAGAAATACATGTAATGATGGAATTAAAAGGTTCTTTATCAATTTAATAAACAAAAAGGTATGGTTATATTTGAAATGAATAGCTTTGTCAAGACACATAATTCTTATAATTTTTCCTTAAGTGCATGCTAGAAGCATATGGTGTGGAGACTGGACTACTATCATAGTGTCTAAATTTTCTTAAATTTTTTTTACATAGTGTGATTGATTTAACATAAATCTATAAGAAATTTTTAGGATTTTAATTCCTAAGATTACATCTGTCTCTCGTAAATCTTTCATATCAAATTTTGATGAAGAGATTTCTTTGTATATTTAACTATTTATAAACTTGTTCTAAAAATTAACATATCATCTACATAATGATAGATGATTACTTTAGACTCTTTATATAATTTAATGTATATACATCTATTTGATTTATTTATTATGTTTCTGTTTGATGTTAAACCAATATCAAAATTTTCATGCTTTAGGTGCTTGATTAAGTTTGCCTAAAGACTTTACTTCTAAAATGTTGTTTTAACATCTATTTGATGTATAAAGAAATTTGGAATGCCTTTATGGAAAATGATATTCGTATTGTTGTGATTATCACTATAGGAGTATATGTGTCAAAAAAACTGATATCTTCTTTTTGCCTTCATCCTAAGGTTACTAATCTAGTCTTAAATTTATCTATTGTATCATTTGGTATTGATTTGTTTTTGAATACCCATTTACAACAAATGAGTTCAGTACCATTAGGTAATTCCATTAATTCATGAGTATAATTAGTCATTATAGACACTAACTCACTTTATTACATTAAGAGATCTAATGGTTTCTTTATAATTCCTAAGGTAATTATTAACAAGATAAATGAAATAATCATCTTTTATGTGAGTTGCCTTAGTAATTCCTTTACTTCATTGAATATTAGGTTCATCTTCAGATTCTTCCTTTACTTTTTTCCTTTTCTTTATTTCTATTTTCTAGATAGCTAATCATTAGATTTTTCATAGGAAATGTATCTTCAAATAATTCAACATCATTAGCTTCTATTATTGCATTTGGTTCTAAAATGGTATTTTTTGTTTTTATAACTAAGAATCTATATACAACACTATTTGTTGCACACTTTATAAAGACATAATCGACTGCCTTTAATCATAATTTTCTTTTCCTAGGTTTAAGTAGACTTACTTTAACTAGACAACCCATACTCTTAAATATTTAAGATTGAGTGCATGCCCTTTCTCTAACTCAAATGGAGTCTTACTTGTTTTTCTGTGTGAGACTTTTTTTTTTATCTGACAATATCACTCCCCACATGTTCATGGTACAGTAGTTTTATGTATTACAGTTCCTTGAAGGGGTTGAGTCATACTCATCTCCCCTATCAGTTCTTAATCTTTTAATATTCTTTTCTAATTAATTTTTAATTTTAACATTATACATCATGAATGCATCTTCAGCTTCATCTTTTTTTTTTTTCTTTCTTTAAAGATAAAGCTTTATGAATCTAGAATAACCATCAAGAAATATTAAGTAGTATAAATTTCCTCTGCTAGTCATATTGCTTTTTAGATCTCTCAAGTCACTATTAATTAATTTTCAGGCTTCACTTTTTTCCTACTATTTTGTATGTTTTCTTAGTGAATTTTGATTCAACACATATTGCACATTTTTTCTAGTTTATTATTATTTAAAGTAGGAATTAATCCAACTTGTTTTGATTTCTTAGTAAATGATTGATTTAAGTGACCTAGTCTGCCATACCATAAATCTCGAGTCAATCATGTAAGCTAAAGAAGAACTAGTTCCATTTACTATTTTTAAGACATTTAATACAGTCAATCTAGAGGTACAATATCCTTTTCCACGTAATACATTATTTTTTATAAGTACTAATATTTTAGACTCAAACACTAGTTTTATTCCTACTTTTTCAAGTAGATTTTTTGACAAAAGATTATGATGAATGTCCTTCATGCATATCACATCTTGAAATGCGAAGACCTTTTCAAAGTAAGCTTAAGAAGCACCTTCAATTTTTTCAGCAACAGGTAAAGTTCTTAAGTTTCTCAAGTAGACTACTTTTCCACAACTTTTTAAAGTGTAGGAGGTGAATACACTCTTATTACTGCATATGTGTTTGGTAGGTCCAGTATCTACCACCCAGTCCTTTGCATTATCCACTAAATTTTCTTCCATCACGATAGCCTCTGTCATCTCTGTCTCTGTCAGGTTGACTTTATTCCTTTTCATTTTTTCCTTTATTCTTCCGAAATTTACATAGTGTAGCCCTATGCCCTATCTTTCCATAGACAAAGCACTCATAATTTAAATATTTTTTATCATTCTTATTCTTAAATTTATTTCCATTGCTATTGAAAAATTGCTGAAACTTTTTAGTTCTTTTCTTTTCAAAATTTTCTTTATTATCTTCTAAAGATTGGCCTTAGAATCTGCTTCATTAGCTTTCTCAATTCTAGCATGATCTTAGTTTGTTTGTTGTATTATTATGCTTATGATCAATTCTTCAAGACTTTAGTCCCTTCTATTTTGTTTTAGATTGTTTTGTAATTTTTTCATGATGGAGGCAACTTCTCAGTAAGTAATGCAACGACAAATGATTCAAGTAAGTTCATATTTTTTGTGGCCAAATAAGTAACCATCAATTGGAAATCATCAAACTGAGAACCAGTTTGGTGTTTACCATCTTGAAAATTAAAATTTGATCAACTATGTATTTCTTAGCTCCTGCTTTTTTAACAATATATTTCTAAATCAAACCATTCCAAATTTTTGCTATAGTCCCTAATTTAGTGTACATATCGTATAGTGTACTAGTGATTGCATTCAAAATTGCATGTCTGCAGATTTTGTTTGCTTTTTCCCAAGATTGACTAGAGTGGGACCTTGTAGGTTCATATTGATTATAATTTTCTTCAGTTCAGGATTTGTTAGAATAAATGCTATACCTACCATTTTGAGTAGGAAGAGAATCCTTTCTTCCCATCTCTTAAATTGGGAACCATTGAATGATTTTATCTTACCCACATCAAAATTAGGGAAGTCCATTATGTCTAATATCTAATAACTAATAATACTGTCAAGATTGGTGTTAAACAATACTGATAATGTCCAATTTAGTTCCAGCTAAAAATCAGTAAACACATATTATTTATAAATATGGAAATCAATATATATCTCATGCAAATTTGACAATAGAATTTTCTAAACAACTAACTACTTTAGAAATATTCAATTAAACAAACTAAGATCCATCCGTATATAAAGAACATAACTTTCTTTTGAAGTACATAAATTAATAAAAAGAAGAAAGGTTAAAAGAACTGATTTGTTTTATGTTGAGGCATGTCTATTGGGCTCACAAAGATCATCAACCAATAAGATAAGAACAAGAATGGTTGTTTTTATACCCTTGACAATCAGTTTAATAGGTTGGGTTTGGTTTGGTTTAAACAAACCATTTTTGTGAAAGGCTTGGTTGACAAGCATTTGGAGGAGCCTAATCTCAGGATTAACACTCCTCAGAATCAAACAACCCAAAAAATAGCCCAAAGGTCATCAAGAACCTTGACAAGTCTTCCTTCGGGCAAGATATCTTGGATCAACTAGTCCCTAGATGATTCACCATACCCAAGTGCAGTAGCTATGATGGATCATCAAATCTAGCATCACACTTACACCATTACTAGTAGGTGATGACTCTTGAATAACTCAATGATAGTTTGATGTGTAGAGTCTTCCCTTCAAGTCTCCAAGGAGCGGATTTAGGGTGGTTCCATAAGCTACCTCCTTCAAGCATCTATAGCTATCATCAGCTATATGTCACTTTCATTGTGAACTTCGTCCATGGAGGCTTCAGAGGGAAGATGTGGACACCTTATTCAACATGAAGAAGGGTACAAAGGAGCCATTAAGAGCATACATCAAGAGGTTTCAATCGGAGCTTCTCCACTCTAAAGGCTGCAACAAAAGAACTGCAACCATAACATTCAAAAGGGGACTCCCACATATAAGCAAGTTGCACTAGTTACTAACGAAAACCCAGTGGAGGACATGATGAGTTTGTCTCTTAGCCAGAGTGGGAAAATATGTAAAGCTAGAAGACGAGTCATCTCCTCAGGGGACAACGATGATAGATTCACCATCGGATCTTTGGTCCAGACTTGTTCCCATTAAAGAATAGAATAAGGTAAGCCCCAACAAGAAGAGATAGGTGGAGGAAAAGTCCATACGAGACCTAACACCTCTCAATATAGCTATTTAGGACATCTTACAATAAATCAAATACAAACCATATGTGAAGTGGCTAGAGCTCATGAAAGGGGACCCGAGCACAAGGGCTTAATCTAAGCACTATGCGTACCATAAAGCCAAAGGTCACTAGACTGAAGAATGTAGGATTCTTCAACTATAGATTGAAGATCTCATTAGGAGTGGTTACGTAAAGGCTTATATGGTCGATAGGGTCCAACATGTGGAGCAAACCCCTTAAGAAGAAAGGCCCCACCCAGTATAGGTGGCTAACACTCAATCACAACAAGAGGCAGACCCCATCATCCATACCATTCATAGAGGACCCCGAATGGAGAAAGCTACTTGATTAGCTTTGAAGAGCCACTATCAAAAGGTAGCTCAAGTATGTTGAATCTATCACATATCATAGTCGGCCAAAATTTTCAGTGAATCATTGCCAAACACCCGTTCAAGGCTAGTTACCTTCTCAGACTAGGATTTAGAAGGGTTACATTGTCCACATGATGACACCCTATTGATATCTCCCAAGATCTCTAATGCAGAGGTCAGAAGAACCATGGTCAATGTTTAGTAAAACTTTATTTCTGAATTTTCCTTTGATTATGAGTAGCTAAACCCCTAGCTAGGGCTAGGGGTCAAACATGGATTCT